>PVKA01005806.1:0-88016 GCA_004027165.1 Ctenomys sociabilis
TCTTTTTGAGACAGGGTCTCACTGTGCAGTTCATGCTGGCCTTAAGCTCACTTTGTAGCTCAGGCTGGTCTCGAACTCACAACAATCCTCCTGCCTCAGCCTCCCAAGTGCTGGGATTACAAGCATGCGCCACCACGCCCGGCTAGCTTTTCATTTACTATGATGTCTAACCCTAAAATATTTTACTATCATTGAGACCTCATTAACTTGAGGGGGGAGCTAGGTCCAATTCACGTAAAATTGGGTCCTACTTTATCTTCATGATCTCTTCCTTTCAACCCACCTAACTTCTTACTGTAACAAAATAACAAAAGTACTTGACTTACATAGAGTGCCCATGTTGTACATATGCCAGGCCCTTCAGAAAACCTTAATGTATTCACTTTTTCCTCAAAACAATCATATCATCTCTGTTCTATAGGTGACAAAAACTAGAGAACAGAAAGGTCACACTAGAAAATGTCATGCAGAGGTCATCTCTCAATAGAAACTAGAGTAGTTCTTCTTTGTGAACTGAGTGCTTTCTAACTAATTTCTCACTATGACCCTAAACTGGATCCAGTGAGATTTTGTGAATCTAAGGCATTGTTGGCCCAGTTCAACTCACTAATATGACTCTCAAACTCAGAAACAGAGTGGGAACTTGGCAGTCACTATGGAGGCTCCAGAATATTCTCTTTTTTTAAGAATTTCATGGTTTGGTGAGATAGTTCAGTGGACTAATTGCCTGCTTAGACAAGCACAGGGACCAGGGTGCACTGAGCTGGTATCTGCAATGGTGGTGCATGCCTGTAATCCCAGTGCTAGGAAGGCTGAAAACAGGAGGATCACTGAGTCCATGCTGCATAGTGAAACCTTGTACCAAATATAGAAGATAAAAAAATAAAAGAATAATTTCACTAGCCACTGCTACAACTGCATGTATTTGTCTTCTTCACACAGTATTCTCTGCGGTACTGTCCACTCTTCTCTTTTAAGGGAAATGTTTATGGAATAAACCTTTTTTCTGACTAAAAGTTTTTCTAGATAAGACTTTCAGCAGCCCTGATGCAGTTACATCCAGAAGTTAAAAAAGCAACTCATCTTGGTCAATCCAGTTAAGCACTGAAAGCATTTGTAGCCTATAATACAAGTCTGTCCTGCCCTGCATGGCATACCATTTTTCCTAAGCCCTGTCCTGAATGCTTTACTGACTCACACACTGCTTACTATGGGCCATTCTTCTGTACTCTCTTCCTAACACCACTCTATCATCCACAGATTAATCATGCTTAAAGGCCCAGCCTGTAGGCTTCATCTAATGACTCTAGCCCATCCCAAACAATTACTGCTGTAAACTCCTAGTGACTTTTCAATAAAGCAACTTCACTTCTATCCTTTTGCCCTGATGAGCTCCCAAGTATGAAATTCTTTGAGGAACATATCCTACAAAAATTTAGCTTGAATTATCTTTGTCCTGCTGCACTTAACTGCTTCACAGGAGCAGTACAATAGACTTCCTGAAATGTCTTGTCATTTACACAATTTAGGTGCTTTAGGGACATGGTCACATTTTATACAGCTAAGTAGGTAAGGTATGCCTATTAAAATAAAGAAGTGGGGCTTGGAAAATAGCTCAGCAGTATAAGCACCTGCCCGGCAAACACAAGGTCCAGAGTTTGATCCCCAGTACTGCATGCCATACTGGCCCCAGAACTGGGCATGGTGGTGTATGGCTGCAGTCCCAGCATGAGAGAGGCTGAGACAAGAGGATCACGATGAGTCCAAACTGCACATTGAGTCCTGTATTAAAACACAAAGTAAAAGAGCCAGCCTGACAGCTCAGCAGACTAAAGCATCTGCTTAAGCAGAGTGCAGAGGCCAGGGTTTGATCCCTGGCATGTGCTGGCCCCACCCACAGGGTGCACTGAAGCAGCAATTGAGAATGTGTGGCGGTGTGTGCCTATCATTCCAGTACTTGGGAGGCTGAAAACCAGAACCGCTACAAGTCTGATCTGTGTAGTGAGACCCTGTCCTAAATACAGAAATAAATAAAAAGGAAAAAGTGACCTCTATAAAGAAATACCTTTTAATTTGTGTAAGTATCTTCTTCAGAAATGTAAAATTAAGTTTTGCCTATAAAACCGTTTAGTGTAGGAAGCTATTTTTCATGACAAAATTAAAATGACTATCATTTATGAAAAAGTCACTTTCCTCTCTAGGATTATGACAACGACGGCAAGGTATCTTTCACAGACTTTGAAAAAGCAGTGAGACAAAACAAACTTCTGTTGGAGGTGTTTGGGCCATGTTTACCAGAAGCAAAGGTACAGTTCCATGAAAGCCCACTTGTGGTTTTCATGCATGAATCTGACAAATCTGAACTGTGAAGATCAACCTAATAATTGATTTGGTTCATAAAACTTCTTTGGTCTTCCTCTGATCAACTATACTTTTCAAACATGATACACAAACTTTATTGTAAGAGTATGCAAATTAACATGCATGTTGGCAAGCTATCCTCACCCATCTCAGCCCTTCATTTAATTTATCCCATTATAATTTATTTCCTAGACCCTCTATATAAGTTTTGTCTGGAAATGTGTGCTAAAAAGCAATGTATGAGACAGGTTTCCAGTTGTAAGACACTGCTGTGAAAACAGCACAGCACAGTGGACTGAAGTAACTGCTTAGGATGGAACAGTCAACAGTTCTTATTTTGAGACAGGGCCTCACTAAGTCACTAAGCTGCTTAGGCTGGAACTTGGGAGCCTCCTAACTCAGCCTTGCAGAGCACTGGGATAACAGGTATGTGCCACTGTGCTAGCCAGCAGTCCTCCAGCTGCGACAGTTATCTACAGCCCTGTCCTTCAAAATGTGGTCTGTCAACTGGCAGCAGAGGCATTTCCTGTAACTTGTGAAAAAATCGAGAATCAACTTCTACACAAAACTAAGTGAATCACAATTTACTATTTGTTTACTTGATGTAAACAAAGTTTCCTTATCACCTTCAAATGCTGTGTCTGTCAGTAGATAAGGGGAAGCAAGTGAGCTCAGGAAAAGAGAATCCATCTAATACTCGCTGTCATGCAATCTATCAGGAAATTTTTTAGATTGTCATAAAATCTAATAGAAAGTTTACCATCTTAACCTTTTAAAACTGTACGTGTCAGTTATTATCAGCAGAACAGGGTCATACAACCAATCTCAATTCTTTTCAATTTGCAAAACTGAAAGCCTACATGCCCATTAAAAAAATCCTCATTCTTCCTCACTACATATCAGAATCCACATTTAAACAAGACCCTAAGGTGGAGGTACACAGCATTCTAACAGCTAAGAAGTCTTATTTGGACAGCAATTTTTCTTTCCAACTGCATTTAAGTCTTTGCTTACGATTTCTCAAGGAAACAGAACCTAACTTCTTGCTTTCAGATTCTTCTAGTACTCCCACTACTTACACTATTCTAGAAACTCTTGATTATTGTATCATGATAGCTGAAGTAAATCTTACTCAAGCCCTTAAGGACAGGGCAAAATGAAACACAGACACTGGACAGTGAGTGTGAGTCTCATTTTTATCAGTAGAGAAAATGGAAACCATCTGGATAAGATCAGATTTTGAATTATGTGTTCACTGACACAGTGTACATATGCTTAAAGTACAGTAGTCAAAGTCTAGAATTTCCAAAGCTGATTTTTTGATTGCTACAGATCAAATAAATTCTTAATTTTTAAAAATCATGTAAGCTTCTAATTTCAACTTGTAATAATTTATTAACTTTCTTATTTTATAGAATTGCCTTCATTTTGAAGCCCTGGCTTTCAAAAACATCATGACTTAGTTTTTGAATGTGAACTGCTCAATATTTCAATTAAAGCAAGAAACAGATACTGGTTTCCTCTCTTTATTTGTATGATGAAGTGCCTATATTGCCTTCAATTTACACATAGTTATAATGTGGAAGATAATGTTATATAACATGAACAAAGTAAGTATAAATCATAAATTACATGAAACTGTATCAGACGAAGTTTGAGTGAAATTATAAAATGGTGTGTATTAAAAAATACATGTGGGGGCCAGGGAGATGGCTCAGTAGAATAAGCGCTTCAAGTACAAGGGCCTGAATTCAGTCTCTGGTTCTGGGGAAAAAAATACTTGACAGGCTAAAGCAAGAGGATCATTGTGAGTTCAAGGTCAGATTAGGCTACATGGTGAGTTCAAGGCCAGCCTAAACTATATATAGCATGAGACCCTATCTCAGAGAAAGAGGGGGAGAGGGGGAAGGAGGGATAGAGGGAAAGGGAAAGGGAGGGAGGGGAAAAGGGAGAGGGGGAAAAAGAGAGAGAGAGAGAGAGAGAGAATATTAACTTCCTTCTGGCAATCTATATTCTTCTTCGTTTTAATGGATGGCTTGCATATACAGCTTCCGACTTGTCCTCTGGAGGCTTTGGCACAGATGAAATTACCTAGTTTAAAAAAAAGAGAGAACCACCAAAACTTAGGTTCCATAGTGTAAGATTAGATCAGTTAGAAGAGGTAGGATATACACCTAATTGTCCAGTCCTTCCTCTCTCATACTTTTGAGAGTTGGTCCACATTTTAGACACAGCGTATGTCCTAGGCACAAAGCAAACTCTCCTGTCCAAATTTTTTTTTGGATACGTATTTTTACTTCTTTAATGAAGCAAAACACAAAGGCTGGCTTGATACACATTTACACATAACTGCTCTTACATTCTCAAATCAACAGATTGGGAAAGCCAGAGCATCTGTTATAACTGTATGAAGCACACACTATATAAGTATTTCCAAAGCTTATTCCAACCCTTTCTTTTATATTCTGAAACATCTCCATTATGTTGAGATAGAACCAAAGCAAGGCGGTGGTGCCCAAGGTCAGCCCAACTTTCAGCCAGTCTGGTTTGTCATTCAGTGGGTCCCGCACATAGAACTTCGAGTGTGCTGAAGGGCCGCGTGGCATGCTGGCTGGAATCAGCAGCCAGGAGAAAGAGCACAGGAGCCCAAGTGTCGCCCCCTGCCCCCCTGTCCAAATATTGAAGGGAGTAAAATTTCCATAGCCATCTACAAGAAAATAAAATTGAAGGGAGGGTAGCATGTGTACAGCATTTCCTTAGCACATGCAAGTCCCTAAGTTTGATATTAAGGTGGAAAAAAAAAAAAGCTTTTGTAGGGCACAAAGTACATATATGCTCTTTAGCACTTTTAAATAACTTAAAGTTACCTATTTTTTTTTTCTTTTTACTACAAATAGATATGCCAGTTTTGCATTTTTGAAACACATGATAATATATGATAGAGACATGAAATGGCTGGGAGAAGAATAAAAAATTTGGATAAATGAGTAGAAAATGATACAATTCTCAATTTCCTAGCAGAAAAATGGGCACCAAACATGCCAGAAAAACTGGACAATATATCAAAACAGAATAACACAGTCCTCATTTGAAATGGAAAATTATTAGATACTGTGGTAAATCATACTAAATACTTTTTTCATTTTTCTATTATTTCTGTGTCTAAGAGTTGGACTTTATACTCTGGAAATGCAGTCAGTTCTAGATGAGACAGCTATATACTTATAAGCATCTCAGGTCAGCTATACCCCAAAAAGTAAAGTGCCAGAATAAACTGAAAATTTAAGAAGGCTTAAACATTAAAAACTGTATCCACAGGCTTTTATTATTATTTCAGTAGTATTTTTAGGCAATAATTTTCAGATTAAAAAAATAACTGTAAAAGAAATCAGGCTTTTAAATCACATCACAAAATTTATGTGTAACAACGTGAAAAGCTCTTTCTACCCCTGACAATAAATACAAGAGTATCACTTCTGAGGCATGACCTTCAGTTTACCATTTCTAGCATCAACCCCCCTCCCAAAGATGTCTTTCCACAGCTAATTCAGCAGGAGGCTAAAGCAAGTTTGCTGAAAGTCTGAGGCCAGTCTAGGCTATAATATTAAGTTCAAGACTAGCCTGAATCAGACAGCAAGACCTTGTCTCAAAAAAAAAAAAAAAAAGGCTAGTTCAAATAACTTTTTCTATGCTTAAGACAGAATGATTATATTAATAATGTTAAAAAAAGACTACCTAAGTAGCACACTCTAGTTCGTTCGTTCGTTCTTTCTTTCTTTCTTTCTTTCTTTCTTTCTTTCTTTCTTTCTTTCTTTCTTTCTTTCTTTCTTTCTTTCTTTCTTTCTTTCTTTCTTTCTTTCTTTCTTTCTTTTTTGTGGAACTGGGGATTGAACTCAGATCCTTGAACTTGCCAGGCAAGCACTTATTCTACTGAGCCTTCTCTCCAGACCCAACACACTCTAGGTTCTAATTTTATTTTTTAAAAGCAATACAAAGACCCAATTTTTGGAAATCTTACCTTCTTCCACAGCTGTTTTTATCATAGGACCAAAATAAGCATTTTAAATTTGAATTTGAATTTAAGAGAATTTACATTAATTTTCTTTCTTACCTTTGATTCATACTATAACTACCTGGGGAGCTGTTAAAAAGGGGGCATAGAACCCACTAGAGCAGATTGACTTAACTGACTGAGACTACTTAGTGTTTTTGCATCTAGAATGATACAAAAATATGTTTATTGTTTAAAGCAAGAATTACTATTAAAATAAATCAATAGGCTGGTCAAGTTCAGTTAACAGAGAGTCTGGAAAAAACACATCAAAAAGTAAAACTTGAAAAAAATACAATTCTAACAGTCCCTAAAATAATTTTCCATTTAGTCCTATAATCAAACCATCATCTTAACATTTTTAAAGAAATGACCTTACCTCTTTAAGTTTATTCCGAATTAAGTTTGCTGTTGTATTCAAGGAATCATCTTGCAGGTCCACCTGAGGAATGTCTGGTAACTTAGGCCCAATCAACACCTCATTACTGTTCATGCTTGTTTCAAAATGTCCCACTTTACGATCATCTTCTCTTCTTCTTTTCCGCTCCTGTAACTGTGTTGTCCTAGGCATAAATCTGTCAATTGCCCCTGAAGGAGTAAGGGCTTTTTGCGTTCCAGAACAGGACACTGAATTTTTAGAAGTGTTCATGTGTATATTGGGGGAGGAGTCACTGTGGATACAATGCTTTGTTTCATTATGGTGTCTACCACCTTTATATGAATTAGATGCTCTATTCACATGCTCCTCAGGTGAACATACACATTTTGATGCAAAACAACACAAAGACAATTCACAAGAATAAGGAAAACGAGGATCTTGGTTTCCAGCAGGTGTGTTCCAAGTGGCTGCAGAAAATCCAGACATACCTGAGTGGAAAGTGTGTCTAAGATCTTCTGTGTCTTTATGATCTGGAAATGGTTTCTTCTTTGTCATAAAATAGTCTTTTTATATTACAATTTAAAAGTGGAGAAAGAAAACAGAAATAGTTCACTTACTGTTTTTATCACTCAGAATCATGTAATTAAAAAAACCCCAAAAATTGTTACCATATTCTACTCCAATAATCTTCTTTTTGGGTGGGGAAGGAGGCATGTCTTCTAACATACACTAGGCTGGCCTCGAACTCACTACATAACCCAGACTATCCTGGAACTTGGAGATTCTCCTGCCTCAGGCTCTCAAGTGCTGGGATTAGAGCCATGTGCCTTCACATATGGTTGAAAGATGTTATCTTTTGAGCAGGGAATGTATTGATGTGGTTTAAAGGCCTTTTGGAAAAGGACTTTTTTTTTGGCTAGTTCAAGAGGTGGGGATCGAACCGCTGTTCCTGAGCTTGACTTGCTTTTGCCCAAGCAGCACTTTAAGAAACTGAGCTAATCAGCAAGCCGCCTTAAAGGATTTTTAAAATAAAAAAGATGTATCATACAAAAATTCACCTTCTTACTACACAGATAACTGGTTTTCTCTTATGAATTTACTATTCTTTCTTATTTATGTATCCTATGTCTTATTTTGCTTCAACCCACCTGCCACTCTTCCTCTGTCCACTCCAGAAGCAACCTTCAGTACTTCTCCTCTGATCTACTTACATGTAGAACTTTGAGTTTTACATAGAATGCTTCTTTTTTTACAGCTTCAAAATATTTTACTGTATGAATGTAACATGTTTATTTTTTGTTATGAAAGCAAACACTACGCTGGGTACACTTTTATAATTTGTACAAGTCTCTTGCCTGATCTGTCATCCAGAAGCAGACTGTACAATCAGAGTGGGATGTGGAGGCTGGGGAGATGGCTCAGTGGAAAAAGTGCTTCCCTGGCAAGCATAAGGGCCTGAGTTCAATTCCCGGTTCAGCAAAAAAAAAAAAAAAAAAACAGAGTGGGATGTGGAAACCTGAGATGATCAACAGCTTTTTTTCCAACCCACTTTATATATAATGCTACAGAGAGCCCTATGATTTAAGTTATTGAATACCATGATCACTTACTTGGCTGTCCTCCATCTAAAGTGGGCATTCTCAATGGTGTATGTATCAGAATGCCTGACACATAAGAAGCGTTTAGTAATAAGATCCCTAGGACCAGCCAAATAGCTCAGTGGATTAAAGCGCCTGCTTAGGGAGATGCAGGGACCCAGGCTTAATCCCCCAGCGTGGTGTGATGTGCCAGTCCTGTCCTCAGGGTGTGCTGAGAGGCGACTGAGACTGGGTGTGGTAGAGTACCTCTGTAATCCCAGAGCTTGGGAGGCTGAAAACAGGAGAATCAGCATGAGTCCGATCTGTGTAGAGACCCTTAGACCCTGCATAAATACATTTAAAAAAAAAATCTCTATACCTTTATTTTTAGTAGTACTTGCTATATAAGCTTTTCTCTCTTCTAATTTTTTTCTAGTTTCTTCAACTGTTTCAAATTCTGGAGCATAGCAAACATGAAGCAATCCACCAAAGAAACTCTGTTCATCCATTTTTCTCTTGGCTATCCTAAACAGAAATACATGACAACATGATCCATTAATAAGGATTTAGATATGTTTGTATTATGATAATACACAAAAAGCAAGTTTTGTTACTTATATGCATTAACTATATTAGGTACAGTGGTACTTTGGTTCATGAACTTAATTCATTCCACAATTCTGGAAAAGATGACTATGTTCACATTCATGCAGGAAAGATGGCTGCAGCTGTGTTCATCATCCAGTGCAGAGCTCAAAAACAAGATTCTGCCAAACATTTCTCTTTGCAAACAATATTTTATATGAGGCAAGCCATTTTTGTCCAACCTGTGGGCTGCTGGTTGAACCCATGTGCTACATACTTTCCTAATCATGAGGAGCTGGCAAATTGGTTAGAAAAGTGAAGTTAGAAGAGCTGCTTGACAATAACATATGACTCTATAAAAACAAGTGTTTTTTTTGTTGTGTATCACAGCTACTACTTCTGGTAGCCCAGAAAAAATATGAATGGATAATAGCCAGGGAAGGATGGGTTTCAGATCAGATTTGTGACAAAAAAAAAGGGTCAACACACAGGAGAGGGTTAACTATGTATGTAAGCAGGATGGGTTGGACAACTGTACTGTGTGTTTCTACTGGTCTATGGAAAGGAGCACATCATACTTAATATGTTTGGTCTTCTTTTTTCAATGATTATACTTTTTCTTAATTTCTTACACACTTTTTTTCTTCCAATTTTACAAGCATACCTCTGGTAATATGAATAACTGATTGGAATACAACACTATGGACTACAACAAATACTGTGAAACTGTTAACATTTCAGAATTTCATCTGTATCACTTCTAATTTTTTTAATTCTAATTTATACTCTTTAAAAAATAAATTAAAAAAATACAAAAGGGGGCTCAACACAAAAGTAGGTAAAGCACTGCATACTCCAGCCTAATGGAGATTTATGTTATATAGATGTCAATGAAATATGGAGCTAATTCACACTATAGGAAATATAACAATGTTATTGTGCATTCTGAACAGAAGGCATTATTCTAGGCCCTTTACACAAACTGTCTCACTTCATCCTCATACCTCAAGATATAGATTTACCGTCTGGATTTTAAAAAAGGAAAAAATAGGCTTAGCAGGATTAAATTACCTGCTAATTATGCAACTAGTAAGCAGTACTAGAAAACATACTCCACATTCAATTTTTAGTCTACCATACTACAGCATAGCAAGTGTTAAGGATGGGAATGAGGGGATGTGAGCGGATGGAAATAAGTTTGGGTAAGGTTGGCCTTTTTAAATACTGCAGTGAGGCCGGGAGATAGCTCAGGAGAATAAGCGCTTGCCTGGCAAGCGCAGGGTCCTGAGTTCAATCCCAGGTACAAAAAAAAAAAAAAAATATATATATATATATATATATATATATGTGTGTGTGTGTGTATATAAATATATATATATATATATACACATACGATAATAATAATAATAATAATAATAACAATAAAAGAAAGAAAAGAGAGACAGCAATGAGTAATACAGGGCCACGTTAAGTTTTTAGCAAATTCAGTATGAATGAAAGAAACCTGAGGCCAAAATGACAGCAATAGGAATGAAGGGAATAAGACACTGCTTAGCTTGCACGTTACCTTGCACTCTGTAAATTCATAAACTTAATAAGATAAACTTCTGTAAAGTCTTCTGCTGGGTATTCATCTAGAGCATTATACTCTTCAATTGTACCATATAGAGCAAATCGTTCAACTAATTCCTTCATTGCTCCTACTGCGGGAACTCCTTGTATCAGTAAGTACCGGGATTCCAAATTGATTGTATAGACCTAAAGAAACAGACTCATTAAATGTATTTTACAAATAAAGGTAGGCAAATTTGCCCTTATTTTTTTTGTTTTAAACAAAGTGTTGTTCAACCTGACCTGTAAAAAAAACACAAAATATTTTAAATTTTTTAATTTTTTGGTGGTACCGGGGATGAAGCTCGGGCCCTTGCGCTTGCTAAGCAGGCGCTTAAGCTGCTGAGCTCTCTCCAGCCTCAATACAAAATGTTTTAAAATGCTACAGTCTCTACATAACGAATATACTACAAGTATGAAGCTATTTAACTAAAACATACAACAAGCGACTCTCAGTTGTCATTTTTTTTCTAGTAATTGGCTCGGTATACATCACTGGGAAGTCACGTACTTTTTTGTGCACTTACTATGGACAAGCACTACTGTAAACACAGATGATACAAAGACTAAAACAATGCCCTGTTCTTGCACAATGACGATCTAATAGCTAGCCAAATGAGCAATAATACCCTTTGATGTGTACACTAGAGTTCCGCATGCCATTTTCCATGGAGGATCTGACAAGCAGTGTTGCTCTGTCTTTATCTAGGCGGGCCCCATGGAACTGGAGCTCACACAAAGCTACGGAAGATAGCGAATGAAACAAATCACTTTACCTTTACCGCACGAGGCCTTCGGCCCTCTCGATATTTCGCCCTTGTGTCGCAAACTGCCCTCTGGACGTGGTGGTCGAATAAACTTCCTAGTTGCCCGTCGCTCGACGCCATATTGCCGGCTCCGGAGCTCACAGGGACAACAATATCCGCCTTGCTAACCTACTGCTTATCCAATAACAGAGGGGGATGGGCCACGATGTTTCAGGATTGGCTAGAGAATCGATAGCGTCGACCATCGTTTCCTGAGAGCAAGAATTCGTTGAACACGGTCCGCAGTTTGTAGGAGAGAACCAATGAGTGGCAGAGGCTTGCTTGCCCCTCCCCCTTGCGAGGCTTAAGGGGAGACGCGTCCAGGTGGAGGGGGCGGGGCCGCAGGGGCGGAACCGATCGATCCTCTCGGGCTTCGACGCGTTCGGCCTGCGGGGTTAAGAGTCGGTCGCGCTCCATCGTGGGGCTTACCTCAGCTGTGCTTTGGGGAAATGTGGGGAGGTGACCGCCTGGCTGGGTCGGCGGCCGACGGGGTGGCAGTGACTGTGGCTTTAACCAATGCTCGTGACTGCTTCCTCCATCTGCCGCGGCGCCTCGTGGCCCAGCTGCACCTGCTGCAGGTAACGTGCCAGCCCCGCCGCCTGACGACAGCTTGGTCGGAGGTGTTCGAGGCCGCCGAGGTCTCCCGCCGCGCACCTCTGTGCAGCCTTGGCCCTAGTCCAGGTGCTGTCTCTCGGTTATACTAGACTTTGGAACATCCGAGTGTACTGTTCTTCTCTGGATTCTGGAATATTCCTCAGGCCAGGTTGGAAAAGCTCTCAAAAATGCAGATAATTTTTGTTATTGTAAAAGTGTTTTTCTTGCTAGCGATTTCCAAGTCTCCAGAGCTGCTCCTGTCGCCCCCTTCGGGCTGACTTCCATTGTGGAGCCTCTGAGAGGGTAGTGGGGACAGAGCGCCGCGTCCAGCGGTAAAGGAGGGCTTGGAGGTTGGGATGCTTCTCAGTTGCAACCACAGTAGATGTGCGTTTTCTCAGAAGTTGGGGTATGCTCGTGTGGCGCAAGCATCGAACACTTGAAGCCTTCACGAATCTTGCATGCATGGTACCACTGTCTAATCCGAGCACCAAATATTGAAGGCTTTGCAGTAACGTCTAGGGTTGCATTGTTCTTGATCAACTTCTTTATTTTTATGGTTTTTGGTCCGTCTTTCAAAACATACCATATTCAAATATATATCATTAAGCAAGCTGTCTTGTTTCCGATAAGCTTTTCTTAGGACTTTGATCAGTCACTGTCACCAAATTTCAAGTAGAACTGGACTCTGGTACCTTAACTGGTGGAGATTCTCATGCAGTTCGTCTGCCCCCTTGCCTACTAGTTCACTCTTTGTCATCCAGCCGTTACCTTTTCACAGTTTCTTTTTTAACTTATGTCATTTCCACTTCTGTTTTTTAGCTCATACTATTTTTTTCCAAAACTGTTTTCTTTTCTTACATATGTACTCCCGAGTTTTCTGAGTCTCTATTGCCTACATTTATCTCTTTTTCTTTAAAACTTCACGTTTCTTTTTATGTAACACATCTGACTTGTTAGACCCTGTTGTGTTGTGTCTGCTCAAGCCCTGGAGGACTGAGTAATCAGTACAGATTCAATTGAGAGGCTCTCACCTTTGGCCCCTTTGTCATTTGGGGTTGAATAATTCTTATTGTTTGGGGGGGTCCTTGTATTTTTAAGATGTTTAGGAGCTTTTTGGCTCCTATCCAGTAGAGACCAGTAACACTTCTCTACTCTAGTTGTGGCAAAACAAAACAAAACAAAAACAAACATCTAAAATGTTGCCGAACTCAGTTACGTTGTCTGTACTCTGAGCTCAGGACTTGCTGTGATTGCAGCAGAAGAAGATTCATAGCTACACTGATTACAAACAAAGAAATTTAAATCATCCAGACAGGGCTACATACAGATTAGATTGCCATTTCCTTGAGTCAGCGAGATTCACCAGGCCTTGGGGACTCCTACAGAATTTCAACATCAAGTTGCACCTGAAGATTCTGTCATGTTGATAATGATGCCACAATCTGGGCCAAATGGACGTAATTCCATGTATTTATTAATTAAACTCTGGAAAAGGAACTACTTTTTTTTGCCTTTCTATCTGAAGAGCAAGGGGCTCTGTGGTTCAAGTGGAAAACAATTTGACATAAAATCATATTTGTAGACTTGTACAAAGTTGGCCAAATCCACCTGGCGATAGGTTATGACTTTATGGGACTAGTTACTACAGTTTAACCAAATAAGTAATTGCAATAAGTTTCCATAATGAATTGGTAAATAATATTTTGATATTTCAGGGCATATTTCATATATCCTCATTTAATGTTGTGGTTGTTTTCATATGAAACAGATATGTTCTGAATTATATATTATTGACTGGTGCAATATTTTCTCTTTTTCTTGGCCTACGTCTCACTATGTAGATCGTAGTGATCCTCCTGTTTATAGCCTCCTAAGTGCTGGAATTACAGGGCCATGCCACCACGCCATCTCAATGTGCCCCAGGGGTGGGGCTGGCACAGCATGCTGGGGATCGAACCTCTGCCACTGTGCTCTGCCTAAGCAGGAGCTTTAGTTTGCTGGTTATTTGGCTGGCCCTAAAAGTTCAGAGAAAAACGTTTTTGTTTTTTTTTTTTGGCAGAACCAGAGATTGAACTGAAGCCCTTGCACTTGCCAGGGAAGCGCTTATTCCACTGAGCCATCTCCCCGGCTCCTACAAGGCAGTTTTAAGTGGAAGAAAAGGAAGTTATATTTTCTGTTAACATACAGTTATGCAAAAAATTAACTTGTGTATAAAGAAAAAGATTAGGAAATGCAAGTCGTGAGTTTGATGCCCAATACAGAAAAAGAGAAAAAGATTGGGAAGAAATAGACCGTTCATGCAGTTGTCATTTATGGAGAGAACATTAATAATTCCTTTTTTTCCTTCCAATTTCATGTATTTTCCAAGTTTTCATAATGAGTAATTTTTTAATCTTAAAAATTGTAGTTATTGGACACATATATACATGTTTTGTATGATTACTCTTCTAATGAAAATAAATTTTATATATTGCTTTTTAAACTTATGTGTTTCCATAGTGCTGTGGCTTTTAAAGTTATTTAAGAAGCTGAATAATTAATATTTCTGGAATACAAGTACAAGTACAAGAAGCTATTAATAGTACTTGCCTCTGGGAATGGTGACCTACCTTCATATTTTGGCTATTTATTTTTTTCGTATTTTTCAAATAGGCATTTATTATTTTTCTGATCAGTCATTTAATATCAAGGATTGCATATTTTATCCGGTTAATGTGTTATAATTCTAAAACTTGTTTATTTTAAAGCATCATATATTTTCACAGTAATACCTGTAAATACTATATATCAAAACCCCCATGGGAGCAGGGAGATAGTTCAAGTGGCTTAAGCTCCTGCCTAGTAAGTGCAAGTTTCTGAGTTTGGTATCTGGTACCAAAAACAAATAAACAAACAACGACAAACTTTCCTAGATTCCTCAAATCAAGGGTAGTTCTGACCCCTGTATGTGCTATGTCTTTTCCTACGTACATACATACACAAATTTGATGGCTTTTCCACCTTAGCTGAACACTTATGCACTGTGGCTGTAGCTTTTACAGCTTGAGATAATGGTAGCAAAACTAATGCTACTTTTTTCTTCACAGTTTCACAGACAGAACATTCATTCTTATGGTAGGGCTTAGCAATTTCAGCATATGGTTGCTTTTTTTCCTCTTTCCTTACTAAGTTGAGAATTTTCCCTTTTCACTTGAAGGAAGCACCTCGCAGCTGCTTTTTTGGCAGATCCAAATTGCCAGCATGACTAGTTTTGTGGTGTGGGCCATCATTTAGTAAAAGCAGAGTTATCTAAATGCAAATACTGTGCTTCTATGATAGTTGGTCTGGTAACTGGGACATCTGGAACGTGGATACATCTGGAAAGTTCTGTGTCTAAGACAGGTCATAGGCACAGCATAGATGCACTAGGTAGGGGTTCGGTCTTTGCCCAATGCAGTACAGGAAGACAACTAGATTTTCTTATGCTGCTCAGAGAACAGTACAGTTTAAAACTTGCAAATTGTTTGTTTCTTTAACTTTCTGTTAAATATTTGGGACCACAGTTGACTATACAGAAGTGAAATTGCAGAAAGCAAAACTGCAGTGAAGAAGAAACTCCTATACTTACTGAGTCTTGGTTTACTAAAATAGTAAAGTTTAACTAATTCAGTAATTTCTTGGGGACCAGAGAGATAGCTCAGTAGAATAAGCACTTGCCTGGCAAGTGCAGGGGCCTAAGTTCAATACCCAGTTCCACAAAAAAAATAAAAATAAAAAAAATTCTCTATTGATACACATTTAAGACAGACCTAAGTGTTCGCTATTACAGGAAATACTACAGATATCTTCCAGCATTTTATTTTCTTCTTTTGAATCATTAGAGTATTCAAGTAGTTACATATAGCTTAAAGACTAAATTAGTTTTGTTACCTATCACCATTTGGGCGAATTTGGTTTTTGTTTTTGTGGTACTAGGGATCAAACCCAGGCCCCTGCTTAAGCTAGGCAAATATTCCACTACTGAGCTACATCTCTAGTCCCTTATTGTCATTTTGAATTCTGAAGTGCTTGAATGAGTTTATTGTGTCGTGAGAATATAAGGGTGTTACCAGCATTGAGTGTTTGAAATGATCATGACTTTAAGTGTTTACGCAAGTGTTGATAACTAAAACTTTCTGAGCAGAAGTTTTTAAAATTTGGAATATTTCAGGTTTTTGGATTTTGGGTTAAGGATGCTCAATGCAAATATTTCCAGTTATCCGTAGGACTAGTTTTGTATATGTGGATTGCAATAATAGTTTATATGAATCAATAAAGAACATCTAAAAACTTTAAAAATCTTTTCTTCCTCCCATTCCTTTTATAAATAGAATCAAGCTATAGAAGTCACCTGGGGTCTCCAGCCTGTATTCTTGAGCTGGGTGGAAGGCAGGCATTTTAATGACCAAGGTGAAAATGTGGCTGAAATTAACAGACAAGTTGGTCAGAAATTTGGACTTTCAAATGGGGGACAGGTAAGCACTAAATATGATGACAATGACTTTCTTCTGATGTCATATAATACAACAATGGAAGTAAAGCTCAGATTTTTAAAGGAATTGAGATGGCACCCAATTTACATGTGATTCTAACCAATCTAGAATATTCGAATTGACTATGAACTTTGTTACTAAGTCAGTATTTTGTATTCTATTTACTATTTCACTTTTCTGTTTCCCTAATTTTGGTTTTTATGAAATCATTTTTTTCCTTTATTAATTACTAGATTTTACTCACTATTACTGAACTTAATTTCATTTGTTTCTCACATATTTTTAGTTTCCTGTGGCCTTACTTAATGGTCATCCCTCAGTATCTGTGGGAGCTTGGTTCTAGGATCCCCACAGAATCCACAGTCTGCAGCAGCTCATGTCCCTTACATAAAATTGTCGAGCATTTGCATGTATGTCAATAGTTACAAGGGGCTGGGGAGATGACTCAGTGGAATAAGTGCTTCCCTGGCAAGCGCAAGGGCCTGAGTTCAATCCCTGGTTCTGCCAAAAAAAAAGTTACATTGTTTAGGGAATAAAGACAACCAAAAAATCTATGTATATTCAGGACAGACAACAGTTATTTTCCCAAGTGTATTTTAGCCATAGTTGATTGAATGTGTAGAGATACAGGAATGACTGTTTACAAACAATGTGAGTTGAACACTCCCTGTAAATATTGATCCTCTATTGCAGCAGTGTCACCAAAACACTGTCTCCAAAGAATCATTAATGGGAACAGAAATAGTTGGCCTAGCCCAGAAGCCCTGAGATTCTCGTTGAGCAGGAGCAGCTCAGTGCTGTCTCAGAGACATTGTAGGCTTGTTATCTCTCACTTGAAATGTGTAGAGCCAGAAGGATTTCAGATTTTGGAGTGAGTGAGTGAGTGAGTTATTTATTTATTTATTTATTTATTTATTTATTTATTTATTTATTTATTTATTGGGACCGGGTATTGAACTCAGGTCCTTTCACTTGCCAGGCAAGCGCTTATTCTACTGAGCTATCTCCCTGGCCCCTGGGACTTTTAGATTTAAGAATATTTACATTGGCTTTACTGGTTGAGCATTCTTAATTCCAAATTTGAAATGCTCAAAAACTTAAAACTTACAGGGTTACAGGATTTCAGAGCATTTTAGCTTCAGATTTTTTGTTTCTTTTTGGCAGAACCAGGGATTGAATTCAGGCCCTTGCGCTTGCCAGGGAAGTGCTTATTCCACTGAGCCATCTCCCCAGCCCCAGCTTCAGATTTTTTAATTAGGAGTACTCAGCCTGCAGACATGGAATAAGATACTTAAAAATCAGATCACCAGGACTGTCCGGCTTATACTTCTATAAGTTTGGTAGAGTAAGATACATTGCTTTGTTGCCAGTTTCTCACAACAGTACATCTGGGTAGGCATCTTTTTTTTTTTTTTTTTTTTGTGGAATCGGGGATTGAACTCAGGCCCTTATGCTTGCCAGGGAAGCACTTATTCCACTGAGCCATCTCCCCGGCCCCTGGGTACACATCTTTTTGGCTTGTTCTAGATACAGACTTTGTATGTGTTTAGGTAGTGAGAATGGGCCATTCCTGAGAAATCTGTAAGCCTCTTATTTATCTTGCTTACTTAGAGTTTTGCTAGAGTCTTATATTTGCTTAGAAGTGCACAGCAGTTATAGTTTAGCTTGCTTTGAGTTTGAGGCCGCTCCTTGTAGGCAACATCAGCTTCTTACTGATTTTGATGTCTTAATTTGTACCCTAAACAGTCTTACTTCTGTTTGCTTTAAGTGACCTTTCCCTGATCGTCTGAAGTTGCTTTAAAAGGATGGAAAGTAAGCTTGCTGCAGTCCTTCACTTTTTTATAGGCAGGAGCTGCTTTGTGCTTCCTTCTGATCACTCTTTTGAAGTAGAGGATAAGGCAAGTACAGAGAGCAAATTCACCATAAGGGCTGCTTACCTAAATGGCTAATACCCAGTGGCCTTTTATTTTATCATCTTAATCTTCAGAAGTGTCTGTTGAAGAGAAGAGAGAATAAGATGGTGGACTCCAGCTATTGGGATATATTAGCATTTCATGGGTCTGTAGAACAGAATGAGGATGTATTTGTTTCATTAAGCTTTATGAAGAGTATGCTATAAAAAATGATCTCATTTCTTTATGTCAGTGTGTTTTTAACTTACAGTGTTTTTTGGTTTTTTTTTTTAACAGCATGGCTTGAAGTTAGTTATAAAGCTAATAATTGTGAAACTTCTAGATATAGAATTAAACTCGAGATGATTTGATAGCTCTCATTTTTCTTAAAGTTTATATTTATTTTTATTAATGATTGTCTTTGGAGCCAGCCAGATAGCTCAGTAGACTGAAGCACCTGCTTAGGCAGAGTGCAGTGGCTGGGGTTCAGTCCTCAGCATACCATGCCGGTTTACCCCCAGGGCTCACTGAGACAGAGATTGAGATTAGGCATGGTGGTGCACATCTGTAATCCCAGCGCTTGGGAGGCTTAAAACAGGAGGATCACTACAAGTCTGATCTACATAGTGAGGCCCTGTAGACCCTGTCCCAAATACATAAAAATAAATAAACTAAATAAAATGATTGTCTTTTATTTTTGAAACACACCTGCTAGGATATGTGTTTTCTGTATTCTGCAACTAGTTGTACAGCAGTTTTTTTCCAACTGCTGAACACATCAAGACCTAGCTAAGCATGAGCACCTAATATTTGTGGAATGAAAGACCATCAGCACACACACACATTACTTACCTAAAGAGAGAACTTTGTATTTTTCTAGGGATACAGAATAATCTTTTGAAAGTAGCTTTAATTTTTTTTCCAGGTATTTCTCAAGCCATGTTCCCATGTGGTGTCTTGTCACGAAGTTGAAGTGGAACCTCTCTCAGCAGATGATTGGGAAATACTGGTAAAGAAACGTAAGAATCAATTGTGATTTCCCTACTAGCCATAAAAAGGACAAAATGTAAAGTAAATTTATCTTTTTCTCTGTTGGTCCTAGGAGCTGCATGCCACTTCTCTTGAACAGCATCTTCTAGATCAAATTCGAATAGTTTTTCCAAAAGCTGTTCTTCCTGTCTGGGTAGATCAACAAACTTACATATTTATCCAGATTGGTAGGTGCTGTTGTAGTAATGACTATTCTACTCTATACTGTCACATTGAGTCCCCAGTAGAAGTGACCCTTTACTCACAGGCTCTGTTTTCTACACAGTTGCGCTAATGCCAGCTGTTACATATGGAAGGCTAGAAGCTGATACCAGGCTCCTTATTCAGCCAAAGATACGCCAAGCCAAAGCAGAAACATTTACAAAGGCAGATGCATATGGAAGATTTCATAGTTATGGAGAAGACCTAAAAGGAATGACAAAAGAATTTCAAACCAAGCAACTGCAATCAACTACTGTAACTGTCACTGGATCTAATAAAGCAGACTTAGATAATCTATCCTTGATACCAAGCTTATGGACTATGTTCAGAAGCATTTTTTCTTTTGGATCTGAGAAGAAACAAGAGACTTCCTGGGGTTCAGCTGAAATCAGTGCTTTCAAAAATATGCAGTCAGAGGTGGTTCCTCTGGACAATATTTTCAGAGTGTGCAAATCACAGCCTCCTAGTGTACATAACACATCAGCAACTTCTGTGTTTCATAAACACTGTGCTGTTCATGTATTTCCATGGGACCAGGAATATTTTGATGTGGAGCCCAACTTTACTGTGACCTATGGAAATCTAGTTAAGCTGCTTTCTCCAAAACAACAGCAAAGTAAAACAAAGCAGAAGGTCCTGTCACCAGAAAAAAAGCTGCTATCAGAACCACTAGATCAAAAACAGGTTAACTCAGATCATAGTCAAGAAACTGAAAAGCCCTGTGTGCTAAAGATAATCTGGAATGGACTCGAGGAATTGAAGAATACCATGAAATACACCAAAAATATGGAAGCCCTCCATCTTGGGAAAGTTTGGGTCAGTGTGAATTTTATAATTTGGAGGAGACTTAGGCTGCTTACCCTTCCCCTAATTTTGAAATAGAATAATATTTTGCATGTAAATTGGAAACCAATAAGAAATACAGTGTTTTAAGTTGCAAAGTGGGAGACATTTCTACTTGCACTGTGAAGTTTTTCTTTTCGTAAAGATTGTATGTTTATCAAAGCAAAAAAGGTTTTATATGTCCACTCCCAAAAGGTGGTTACTTGTCTGAGGTTGCATAGCTAGTTAGGAGTAGAACTAGGGTCCTATCCAGGCAGATTGACTCCAGGAATTATGCTCAGTTTGAAGTAGTCTGTAGAGCTGTGCATCTTTCTCCTCCTCCTCCACTTCCTCTTCCTCTTTCTCCTCTTCCTCTTCCTCCTATTCCTCCTCCTCTCCTCTACCTCTCCTCTTCCTCTTCACTACAGGGTCTCACTATGCAGCTCAGACTTGTAGTGATCCTCCTTTTTTCAGCCTCCCTTGTGCTGGAGTTACAGGTGTGCTCTACCATGCCGGAACTTGGTCACCTGATCAGTGCCCCTGGGGCTGGGCCAGCACAGCATGAGAGACCAGAGATTGAACCCCAGTCCCTGCACTTGCCAAAGCAGGTACTTAGTCTGCTGAGCTATCTTGCTGGCCCTGAGGCTTGTATCTTTAATGCGAGCAGAAGGTTTGTTCCCAAGATTTTGAGAACACAGGAAGCATTTTTATGTACTGAAGAAAGATACCTACAAGCAGGGAAGAACCTTTTTGTTTTCTATAATGATGCCTGGATTGGAACATATCCCAACGCTGCTTACCCTGCTGGTAGCTATTATTTTAACTTGTGTATAGCAGGGAGAAGAAATTTATATGGCATGAGTCCTACCCCTTTATTTGAACCTAATTTTGAATTACTCTAAATTGAGACCTTATAATGTTGAGAAGAACTTATTAGGATGAGAAAAAAACAGAAAAGGAAGGTTGTCACCTTTGTAGAGTTCATGTATTCTTATAATTTTACCTACAGTTTTTATGTAAGTAATTAAAAAGTTATATCTCCCTGTATCCTTTTGTTTTCTCCATTGTTTTTGTTTTAAATCATCAGTTTATGAGATTCCACTGCATCTCTAAATTCAAATTGTCTTAACACTGAGGTGATTGTGATTTACCTATTTCTGCCACTAGACAAGAATATTCTTTTCCTCTCTTGAAATCATGCTGGGCATGGTGGTGCATGCCTCAGGAGGCTGAGGCAGGAGGATCACTGCAAGTTTGAGACTAGCCTGAACTAGAGTGAGACCCTGTCTCAAAAACAAAAAAAAAAAATGACTAAAAAAAAAATCATGTGAGAATGGGTAAAAAAAGTACTGATGGTGAAGGCCTGGGGCCAAGAGCAGTCATGAGTCTGCGCTTCCTGCTTTGCTTTAATGGTTGAAGGATGACAGGCAGTGAGAAGCAGCAGTCGCTGACTTTAGCAGGCTTCACTCCAGAGACTGAAATTGCTCACTTGTGAATAGAACTAATGAGGTTGACTTGAGCATTTCTTACACTGTGGAGTGTACAGTGGTTGGTTTGTTTGTTTGGTTTTGTTTCAGAAAACTTAATTTTTAGGGTCCCCCCCCCCGCACAGGCTGCCTTAAGGGTGGGTCTAGTAAGGCATGTGGAGCTGGGGATGGAACCACTGTATCCTGCACCGGACTGCATTTGCATAAGCAGGTGCTTAAACAACTGAGCTAACCAGCAGACCCTCTAAAAAACTTAATTTTTAAATTCATTCTCTTTTTAAAAATTATTTTAAAAACTAGAACACAAAATTGTACATATTTCTGGGATGCCATGTGATGTTTTGATGGATGTATATATATTCTATAATGTTTAAAATTTACTGGTCTTATAAGTCATCATATACACCATAAAAGTTTTATGCCTTTGTCCACTATGAATGCCTGTACTTACTCTTTAGAAATTAATGTAAGCAGGGGCCAGGGAGATGGCTCAGTAGAATAAGCACTTCCTGGGCAAGCACAAGGGCCTGAGTTCAATCCCCAGTTTTGCCAAAAAAAAAGAAAGAAATTAATGTGAGCAGTAAAACAAGACTAATATCTTTTAGTTGTTGTTTGGATTTGTTTTGTATTTTGGGGATAGGATTTTGCTATGTAGTTCAGCCTGACCTCTAAGCTCACTATGTAATCTAGGCTGGCCTTGAACGCACAACAATCCTCCTGCCTCAGCCTTCTAAGGATTACAGATGTATACCACCATAACTGGCAAGATTAAAGTCTTCTTTATGTCTTTCAGTGCTTTCCAGGCTTTTGGGGATGAGGACACTTTGATATATTGTTGAGATAAAATTTAAAGTGTGCAGTTCGTTGTTTTTGCAATAGTTGTACAAACACCAGCACAATCTAAATTTAGGATATATTCATCAAGAGGGATAAGAAATTTTATCCTTTGCCTTTTAGATTAAATTTCTCCTTGGATTTGGTTGTACAAATTGGCAGATTGTCTGTGATTGGCTTTGACCCCTACTGTGTTGTCATGAGTTCTCAACTTTCATACATGAAAGCAGCTAAAAGATTGCAAGTAAAATTTAATGAAATGTAATTATACCATAGTTTAAGATATGGGGGTAGAGTCAAGTATATCCATATGAAGCTCTAATTCTGAACAATATATAAAGAAACAGAAAGAAATAGAAGAATTGAATTTTTTTTTTTTTTGTCTTTTTGAGACAGGGTCTCACTATGCAGTTCAGGCTGGCCTTAAGCTCACTTTGTAGCTCAGGCTGGTCTCGAACTCACAACAATCCTCCTGCCTCAGCCTCCTGAGTACTGAGATTACAGGCATGCACCACCACGCCCAGCTTAAGAACTGAAATATTTGTGTTATAACAGTTCTTACCCTTCCATCAAATTATAATCTTGCTGTAGTATGAAACTCATGTTGAAGTGCTACCCTCAAGGTAATAGTATTAGGAGGTAAGACTTTGGGAGGTGGTTAGAATGTGAGGATGAATTCTCACATGGATAGAATTAGTTCCATTATGGAAGAGACCCTTTTGTAAAAGAGCTTATTGGTCAGGTGAGATAGCTGAATGGTCTAAAGTGCCTGCTTAGGCAAGTGCACAGGGACCATGGTTTGATTCATGGCACCACATGCCATGCCAGCCGCACCCCAGGGTGGGCTGAGCTGACCACAAAAGATAAAGCTTATTTACCCCTTCTACCATGTGAAAACACAGCAAGAAGGACATCCTCATTGGAAGGACTCTGAAGAGAACCCTAACAGACAACAAATCTGTCAGGGCCCCAATTTTAGACTCCTCAGTCTTCAGAACTCTTGAGAAAGACACTGCTGTTGTGTATAAGCTGCAGAGTTTGTAGTATTTTGTTATTGCAGACCAATCACACTAGGAAAACTTAGCTTCTATAATTTCATCTCAACATAGAGGCTGATAACAATCTTTGTGCTGTGAGATGTGTTTTAATCAAGCTTTGAACATAATTACATCCTTGAATTTTTGTTTTGTTTTTAATTTCAGATTCCAGATGACTTGAGAAAGAGACTAAATATAGAATTGCATGCAGTAGTCAAAATGACTCCAGTGGAAATTACCCCTAAAATTGCAAGATCTCTAAAATTACAACCCAGAGAGAACTTAGTGAGTGCAAATATTTATTATATCAAAATTCTTTCACATGTATTGTAAAATTTCTGCTTGCTAAGTAGCAGTGTACTTCTTGTTAGTAAGGACAAAGAAGTCTTTTTTGTTGCTTTAAATATATAAAACAGAGCCGGGCATGGTGGTGCAGGCCTGTAATCCCAGCACTTGGGAGGCTGAGGCAGGAGGATTGTTGTGAGTTCGAGACCAACCTGAGCTACAAAGTGAGCTTAAGGCCAGCCTGAACTGCATAGTAAGACCCTGTCTCAAAAAAAAAAAAAAAAAAAAGACAAAAAAACCTCAGAAAACATAGACGTCATTTCAATCACTTTTACGTGTACAGTTAGTTCAGTGGTATTGATTATATGTGATGTTGTACAACCCACCACTGCTTCCAAGCTTCCATCACAGAAAACTGCAGTCATGTCGCAGTGACTCACTATCCATTCTTCACCCACCTCTCTAATCTACATTATATCTAAGAATTTACTTAGGTTAGATGCCGCATATAAGTAAAGTCAAAATGTCTGTACTGTTTGACCTAAGTCACTTCCTTTGTCTTTTGAAGATTCGTCTTTGTGCATGTATCAGAACTTCATTCCTTTTTGTGACTGGATAATGTTATTAGGTATATATACATCATTTATTCATTCACCTGGTGGTAGACATGGGTTATTTCTATCTTTTTGGCTATAATGAATAATGCTGTAGTGAATAGGGATGTTTTAAGTATCTGCTTGAGTTCCTATCTTCAGGTTTTTGGGTTCTATAACTAGGAGCAAAATTTCTGGATCATGTGACAATCCTATATTTAATTTTTTAAAAAGTTAATAAATGGCCAGGGAGATGGTTCAGTGGAACAGGTGCTTCCCTGGCAAGCACAAGGGCTTGAGTTCAATCCCCGGCTCCACACACACACACACACACACACACACACAAAATGTTAATAAACAATGTGCATATGAATATATCGTGCCAGGATAAATATGGATGGTTTTATCTTTTAAAAGATTGCTATTTTCTGTAGTAAGCATGAAAGTTTAGAATTTCAGTTTAGTAAACTTTAGATTAAAGTGAAATTATAGGAAAAAAATGAAATTTTCATGTATGAAGCATGAAAACCAGGACTAGAGTTCAGTGGCATAAACAACTGCCTGGCAAGCATAAGGTCCTAAATTCGATCCCCAGTACCTCAAAAAAAAAAAAAAAAAAAGGGTGAGAGAGAGAAATTTCAATTAGGTAAGCAAGAAATAAAACCTAAGACAGAAACAAATCAGTTTTCAGAGTACATTATCAGCTAAATTAGTATTTGGAACAGTCTTATGTGACAAGTTAAATGATGTACTCCGGGAGTTCAGTATCATGCAGTGTACTGTGTGAGAGATAATTAAAAATGAAGAAGGAGGTAGACTTTAGAAATAGAGAACCTGAGGAGAGAGTGGGAAAGGGCGAGAGTGGTAGTGGGATTGAATTGATATGTTAAATACTTGTACCAACTTCCCCAAATAAACCCCAGTGGCTTAGAAAAATTGATGCCAGCATAAACAAATTGATATACTTAGACAAGTGAGAAAAATGTTTTCTTGGTGTTCATACTAAAAATATTTCTAAGACAACAATTTCCTTCTTCAGTGAAGAAGGCTTGTTTTAATAACATAGTAGAAGGTGAATATTAATAGCGTATTTTAACAAACCTTCGCTGTTTTCCTATTATTGTAGCCCAGCAGAGTGCTACACTACCCCCACTCCCTACCATGTCCTCCATAGTACAGGAGAGTGAAACCAGCACCTTTGCATTGAGCTACTTCCCTAGCCTGTTATTTTTCATTTTGAGACAGAATCTCACTGAATCCCTGAGTTGTCCAAGTTGGGTATGAATTTGGATCCTCCTACCTCTGCCTCCCAGAGTGCTGGGACTATAGGTGTGACTGCCACACCTGGCATCTCTTACTTTTATGCTCTGTCAATTCTTTGGAAAGTGGTATGGTTAGGAAATGAAATATTTCAGTTAATTTAAAAGCATTTTGTATGTACCAGCTCTCAAATAATTGTAAAACATGAAAAGTATTATTGAATTATATGTTTAAGAAGCTCCAAACATAACTGAACCTTTCTCTGATAATTCAAATAAAACTTGTAGAATTTTGGATTATGATGGTTCTTATGTTATAGGTAAACCAATTTAATAGAACTTTTCTAGGTGAAACACCAGGTAATTTATTTAATGTGGGAAGCAGAAAACAAATGGGATAAATGCTTTAGTTAAAAGTTTTTAACTTTGTAGCTATTGATTTTTTTTTTTTTTTTGTGGAACCAGGGATTGAACTCAGGCCTTTGTGCTTGCCAAGGAAGCGCTTATTCTACTGAGATGTTGCCCTGGCCTTTAGCTATTGAGCTTGGTATATCTTAAGTGCTAGGTCCCTTACATAAGAAAATAATTAATAATAATAATAATACTTGTCATTAGAACTTTGTCTCAAAGTTGTCATATTACCACAAGAATGATTTCTTATCCTGAGTTACATACTGTGTAAGGGGATACAGTAAATCCGCTGGCATACAAAGCTGTGTTATTCTAAATTATTCTGAAGGAATTATGAGTTGCTTTGTATTCTACAAATTCTTGATTTTAAGATGCTCTTAGCTTCAATTTACTACTTGTAAGTATTTAATTACATTGCCCAATAAATAATATTCTAAGAAATAACTATTTCTATGAATTTTAAGAGTGAGGAAATTACACCGCTTTTTAATTAACCTACTTTTAGTAGTGGTCTTGTTCTGAACTGAGGTTTGTGAGCAGATTTAAGCTTGCCTCTGGATGAAATAGACCAGAGCAATGGTAGAATAGAGACTTATTTGGGACAGGGGGGAATATTAATCATCTTTTCTATATGAAGTTTTATTCTCATACCTTATTTGAAATAGGTTACAAAGACTTAATTTAAAAGCTTTAAATTAGGATTCTTTAAGAATGTTATATCTTTGAATAGAATATTAACAGTCTACCTATTGAATATAACTGCTGATCAGCTTAAAGGGAGACAAAAGGAAAGAAAAAGAAAGAACAGTGGCTTAAACATTGTCAGGGACTTCTTTCTCTCATGTACAGGGAGTTTGAAGGGCTCTAGGCAGTTAAACAATGTTCCCAAGGATCTAAACTACACCAGTCTCTTTATTCTGCTATCCTTAGCCTGTAATTTTTCTTCTCTCAGATGCAAATGTGTGTTGTACTAATAAGCCTCTCATCTGCATTCCAAGAAGCAAAAGGAAAGGCACAAGGCAAAAACCTCTCCTTAATTTCTTTACTTTGATAAAGAGCCACACTGAACGAACACACACACACACACACACACACAAGGCAAAAACCTCTCCTTAGTTTCTTTACTTTGATAAAGAGCCACACTGAACACACACACACACACAGCCACACAGCCACACAGCTCCAAACACACACACACACAGCTCCAAACACACACACACAGCTCCAAAATGGCTGAGGATTGATTTCCTGTGTTCCCGCTAGAGGGAGGCAAAGGAGAATAGGGCTGGAATGCAATGCAGTGCTTTACCAAGTGAAGCAGATTGTAATATTTGTATTGCTGATCACAGAAAAAAAGCATGGAAAACTTTTCCAATTACGTAAGTGTTGGGCTGTACTATACTCAGAGTAGTAATGTCAAATCCCAAATCTGTTTGTGTAGTATTAACATCTTATATTAGTTTTGATTGGTAAAGTTTACATTTTATTAGAAAGATAAAGGTGTTAATGTTGTCAGATATTAATTACTATTCTTTTCCCCTGGCAGCCTAAAGATATAAGAGAAGAAGACATAAAAACAGCCTTCTGTTTGTGGCTACAACAGTCTGCTACCACTGTGCTTCCTTTGTTAATATCAGAAGAAGAATTTATTAAGTTGGAAATTAAAAATGGTAAATTTGTTATTTATTTTTCCCACTGAGATAATTGTAGCATTTTAAATTGTTTTTCCCACCTGTGCTGCATGTGAAACATAATCATTAAATGTGTTTTACATACTGAAGAATGCCTTTAATTTAAATATGTTTAATAGTTAAATCTTAAGTTTTTTCAACTTAGTATCAACTCTAATTCACCATTTATTGCTTTCTTTTTGTAGAATTGAAAGAGTTTTCTCTGCATGTAGTCCACTGGGAAAAAGAAAAACATAAAGAAAAAAATATTTTTCTGTTGAGTACCAATCTGCTGCAGAAGACTACAATACAAGTAATCATACACTATTGAATTGGACTATTTAAAAAAATAATATTTGTCATATGTGATTGATAGTAAAGTATATGAATGTCATTCAAAGAACTTGCATCATGAAAAATATTAGAAACTCATGATAATAAGGAATAACTTAATTTACAATATTTTATTCTATAATTTTATCTACATAAATATTGATTTATTCTAAATTTAAAAAACAATGGTTTAGCAAAATGAACTTTTAAAAATAAGGGTGATTGTTTAAAGGGCAAATGAATCATGATTTAAAATTTTATTTTTGAAGCAAATGAAAACAGTTTTAGGCATTTGATTTTGATTTTGAAAATTTATATTTTTATGCGCAATTTTTTTCTTTCTTTTTTTTATTTTTTGTGGTACCAGGGATCGAACTCAGGACTGTGCACTTGCCAGGCAAGTGCTCATTCTCTGAGCGATTTTCTCTCTGGCCCATTTATGTGCAATTTTACTCTTACAATTTAATTTGCAACTCTTCACCAATGTTTCTTTCCAGAAATATGAGTGTTCTTTTTAGAAATATATGTGTGTATATATATATATATTTTTTTTTTTCTTTGTTTTTTCCTGTATTTTAGGGAAGAGTCTACGGGGTGTTCAGGGTCTCAGTACTAGATCAACTCATAGTGATTCTTCAGTGTACAGCCTCCCAAGTGCTGGGATTATAGGCACAGGCCACCACACCCAGTCTCAATTGTCTCACCACTCCCCGGGGGCAGGACCAGCACAGGAGGCCCAGGGATCAAACCCCTGGCCCCTGCACCTGCTTGCAGGTGCTTTAATCCACTGAGCGGATTTGGCCAGCTCCTAGAATATTATATTTTAGTGAGGCTGCTTGATCTCCTTACAGAAATAAAGATTCACTAGTAACTTAAAATTTCAGTGTTTTTACTAGACATATTTTCTTTTTAAACATAATTAAATGGCTGGGGAGATGGCTCAGTGGAATAAGTGCTTCCCTGGCAAGCACAAGGGTACAAGTTCAATCCCCATTTCTGCAAAAAATAAATAAATAAATACATACATACATACATACATACATACATACATACATACATAATTGAAGGGATGCCATTCAGACAAGACACAAAGTCAACATTGTAAAAATAGTAAGTATGACACAAATCACTTGCAGATGAAGTCTGTCAAATGTATTAAGGAGGTGATATTCTTTCTGCTCATTAATCATAAATACTTGTTCTGTATATGAGTAAACTTGTCAAGAATATTTTAAATAATGATCTTGCATGCACAATTTATCTATGCTCTCTGGTGTAACAGAATAAGCAGTTTAGTTTCTCAGACCCAAGAAAAACAGGCAAAACTTGGAATTGTAAAACTAATTTTTCCTTGCTACTGTAGGTCCTTCTAGATCCTATGATAAGAGAAGAAAACAGTGAGGAAATTGACTTTATTCTTCCTTTTTTAAAGCTGAACTCTTTGGGGTAAGAAGCTACAGCCGAACTATCATGTTTAGAGATAAGTTTGACATTATCTCTGGCAGGATTTCTATGTGTAAATATTAAAATAGATGTGAAACAAATAATTTGCTAATGCATTAGATTTTTTTTAAAGGATTGTCTCTGCTTTTACAGGTAGAATAGGAACTTCTCTGTCATCAGAGATTTATTAAGAATGGATTTGTGGGAAGAAAGCAGCTAGCTAGCACCAGCTTCATCTGCACGAGAATAAAATAATAATGCTTAGACAAATTAAGTGTATTTTAAAAGTTAAGTCAAAAACAATTGAATGTTTAAAAATATTTCAAATTAAGTTATTCCTTTACTATTTTATTATAATAATTGGAATTATGTTTTCTCAACTTTTCAGGCAAATCTAAAAACAACCTCTCAATTTTCTTATAAGAAGAGAATCTCATATATACATTAGCTCTTGGAATGCTTCAAAGAGGCTTTTAATAAGTGGAGTAGTGATTTCGTGTCCTGTACTAGTGCAGTCTGTAAATATTTTAATAAAAGATTATACCATTAACTATAACATAATATACATTGAAATGGAACAAAATCTCTTTGGATTCTTTTTTTTTTTTTAATTCTAATATTAGGAATTATTTCTATCCTAAAGTTAAAAGTTGTATTCAAAATCAGAAAGTAGATTAAAGTTCATTTTTGTGTAGTGTACATATTGGAACTAGACTTCAGGAGTGATAAGTCTTCATTTATCCTAAGGACTTCATTTATATTTATGTTGATTGTCAAACTAGAAATTCTTTGACAATAGGGGAATGTATATGTGTGAAGGCAGATCCCTTGAATTATCCCCATAGAGCAAACTGTTAGTCACTGCATGTTTGAATGTAATTAAACTAATTGTAAAAGCTATGAGTCAGATATAGTGATGGTAAATATACCTTTTCTTGAATGAAGAATTTCCAGTTTTACTCCTTAAAATTCATTAAGTAGATCCAGATGGAAAGTTTCAGTTTTTATAGCGAAACTTTAATCTGCTTCAGTCTTTTACCACAAAACAATTTATGTGTTTTCAGAGGTGTGAATTCCATAGGCAGATCCTCCATGGAGCACATCACACATAGCCTCCTAGGGCGTCCTCTTTCTCGGCAGCTCATGTCCCTTCTGGCTGGACTTAGGAATGGAGCGCTTTTGCTTACTGGAGGAAAGGTATATGGTTTAAATCTACTCTTTTCACTAATTAATAACTTTTAATTCTTAAGATTCTTTTGTACTATTTATATAGATTGTCAATGCAAGATACCTAAAGTACTCATATATTTATTAATGTTTTTGTGTGCCTGCTATTAGACATTAGGGGAGTGGATACGACTCATGTTCTTGCAGTTTTTCTCTGTCAGTTGGTATGATCATATGGTTTTTCTTTCTTGGACTGTCGGTACAGTATTGATAGGGTTGCTTGATTTTCAGTGTTGAATTAGGCTTGCATACTGTACCAAATCTTACTTAGTTGTGGTATATCATTCTTTACACGTCTGAGTTCTGTTTCCTAATGCTCTGTTGACACTTTTGCATTTAGGTTTATGAGAACTGTTAGTCTGGTTCTACTCTCTGTCTGCTTTTGCTAGTAGGATTAGACTAGCCTGATGAAATGAGTTGGAAAATATTCCCCTCTCTTCTTTGGAAAATACATTGTATTTGTGCTTTTTTAATTCAAAAATTTTTAAATTTATTGTTATTCTTTTTTTTTAAATGAAGTAAACCATAAAAACAGTGGTGTAAACAAAACAAAATTGTAGGAGAGCAGCAATGATCAGTACATGCACATTGTTATCGTCAAAATAGTTGCTCATTTTACAAGATATGGGCCTGAAAAACTGATCAGGCAGTATATACATGCCTTTCCTTTAAGCGAGCTCATAGCATTTAGTAGTGTGTGTGTGTCTTAACTGTCTTCTGTGAGTGTGTGTGTGTGTGTGTGTGTGTGTGCGCGTATCTTTTCTTTTCCTATTCCTTTTCTCCTTTAACTTGTTTTAATAACTTTCCTGTTAGTATCCCAGTTGCTTTCTCCTAATTATTGCTTAAAACAGCAAGTATTCTCTGTGATTTTAATTGTCTTAGTCACTGCTTGTCACTGAGACAAAATACCCAACAGCTGACACAGGAGAAGAGGTCTATTATGACTCCATATTTTGCAGTTTCAGTCTCTGCTTGGCAGGATCAGACACAAACAGCATAGCCCAGGGTTCTGGGCTGAGGAAAGCTGCTCACATAACGGGGGTCAGGAAGCCCACTGAGAAGGGAGGGTTGGGGAGGGAGAGGCCCTTCCTGCCCACTCCCCCACCCGGCCATGTCATTTTTCAGAAGGGCACCTCTTCTGAAAACCTCACCTGTAAGAGTGTGAGGAGGTATAAATCATAATTTTAATTATCCATGTCAGATCTCAGTGAATCATCATGGTACACTTAAAAATTTTTTTTACAGGAGTATGTTTGTAATACAAGTAGGTTCATTTTGGTAGTTTGGTACATGTGTATAACATATCTTGATCATCTCTCACTCTCACTCTCTCTCTTGCTATCTCACTCTCTCACTCTCTCTGTTCTTCACCCCCTTCCCTCATTTATTTTTCAGGTAAGTGAAATCATGCAATATTTTTCCAAGGCTGGTTGATTTCATTTAGCATGCCAGGGTGGTAATATTTACTTTTTTATTTGTTTGTTTGTTTGTTTATAGCCTCATTATGTAGTTCAGGCCAGTCTTGAGTGCACTATGTTGCTCAGGCTGTCCATGAAATCTTAGCCTTCTGAGTACTGAGACAGGCGTATAGCATGACTCCCGGCAGCTTTTATTTTTTTTTATTTATTTATTTATTTTTTTGTCTTTTTGAGACAGGGTCTCACTATGCAGTTCAGGCTGTCCTTAAGTTCACTTTGTAGCTCAGGCTGGTCTCGAACTCACAACAATCCTCCTGCCTCAGCCTCCCGAGTGCTGGATTACAGGCGTGCGCCACCACGCCCGGCTTCCCGGCAGCTTTTAAAAGGCAGTGTCCTACTGGTGTAGGTGCCAGACTTCCAAAGTAGCAAGATGAATAGGAAGAGCAGGCAGAAGGCCTGAGTTTGGGTCCCACTTCTCTCACATACTTAATGATGGTAGCTGGAGTGATTAAGTTTTAGTGTCTCATCTGTGTCTGTGGGATTAACTTCACTTAAGCAAGAGAATATATATGAAGGCTTTGTAACCTGGAAAATGCCATCCAAATGTGAGTGGCTTTGAGTTAGCAGAAAGCCACTGATGATGACAGGTAGAGTTGACATCCCGGTACCTCTAGTTTATCTACTTTTACAGCCCATTAATTTAAATGTAGTGTTTATAAGGGCTGGAGAGATAGCTCAGTGGACTAAGCACCTGCTTTGGCAATCCCAGGGACCAAGATTTGATCCCCGGTCCCACATGCTGCACCGGCCCTGTCCCAGGGGTGTACTGAGCTCTTGTAGTGTGCTAAGCTGGAGTCAGAGTCTGGGTGTGGTGGCATATACCTATAATCCCAGCAATGAGAAGGCTAAAAACAGGAGGATCACTATGAGTCCAAGCTGCAAGTGAGACCCTGTACCAAATACATAAAAAAAAATTTAAAAATTTATGTAAGCCAATAGAAAAATGTATGATAAATATTTGCCACTAAATACTAGAAATTAAATAGGAATATGTTTCATTTACCTAGAAAATTATGTAGTGTAAGCCGGGCATGGTGGCGCATGCCTGTAATCCCAGCACTAGGGAGGCTGAGGCAGGAGGATTGTTGTGAGTTCGAGACCAGCCTGAGCTACAAAGTGAGCTTAAGGCCAGCCTGAACTGCATAGTGAGACCCTGTCTCAAAAAGACAAAAAAAAAAAAAAAAAAAAAAGATCATATACCATGACCAAGTCAGCTTCATCCCAGAGTGTGAGAATGGTTCAACCTATGTAAAGCAGTAAATGTAATGTACAGCATAGAACTAAGTGTAAAAATCATGTATCATCATAAGCCTTTGATAAAATTCAGCATCCAGTTATGATTTTAAAAACTGATGAAAATAGCTTACTTTAAAGCTGTTTATGACAAACCTGTGGCCCCCTCAGACTAAATGAAAAAAAAAAAATAAAAGTTTTCCAACACTAGGAAAGGATGGCCACTGTCACCACTTTTGTTTAATGTAGTGCCAGGGAAATCAAGCAGGAGAAAGAAATGAAAGGGATACGAACAGAAAGGGAGGAAGTCAGGCTGTCCTTATTTGGGGATGGCAGGATCCTTGAAATAGAAGACCCACAAGACTCCAACAAAAGACTTAGAAGTAATAGATATAGCAGAGTGGCAGGATACAAATCAACAAACAAATATCAGTAACATTCCTATATGCTAACAGTGAACCCATCTAGAAAGAAATCAGGAAAATAACTGAATTGACAGTTGCTTCAAAAATTAAATACCTCACAGTTAGCCTAACCAAGAAAGTAAAAGACCTCTATAACAAAAACTATAGCACTATGAAAAAAAATTGAAGAAAACATTAGGAAATGGAAAGATCCCTGTTCTTGGACAGGCAGAATCAATGTTGTCAAAATGGCTATATTATCAGAAATTATATGTAGATTTAATGAAGTTCCAGCTCAAAGTACCAGCCACATTCCTCACAAAACTGAGAAAAAGAAAAAAAAAAATCCTAAAATTTATATGGAATGAGGCAAGACACAACATTGTGAAGCAGTCTTGAGCAAAAAGAGCAAAGCAGGAGCCATTATAACAGAATTTCACCTTTCTTCAGGTTTATATATTTCTTTATGCTACAATAATTAAAACATCAAGGGCCCCGGGAGATAGCTCAGTAGAATAAGTGCTTGCCTGGCAAGTGCAGGATCCTGAATTCAATCCCTGGAAGGGGGGAGAGAAACAATATGATACTGACCGAGTAATTTATGTTAACCAATAAAATAGAATTGAGGATGCACAGACAAACTTATATACCTTCCTTCATCTGACTCTTGACAAAACAGTGAAAAATGTGCTGGAATAAAAGCCTTGTTAACAAATGGTGCTGGAAAAACTGGTTATCCATGTACAGATCCTTATGTCTTGTCTTATAGTAATATAAGATGAAATATATATATATATATATATATATATATATATATAATTTTTATTTTTATTGAAGAACAAATAGCAGTAAGACAGTTTCAAGACATTAACAGGACAGATTTGACAAATAATACATTGCAAAATGTTTTCGTAACGTTTCAGTGTCGTACAAGATGCATACATGATATTATACTTATAGACATTATTATAGCAGATGTCTCTAATCAGTGAATGAAGAGAGTGCAGCTATACACCTATCTTATTTCTCTACAGCTGATTTAGAAAATACATTTTTTAAATCAAGATCTAAAAATAAACACTAACTCTGTTGGAAGATAAAATAGGCAACAGTCTTAAAGACTAGGCATAGGAAAGACTTTCTAAACAGACCTCTGCACAAGAAATACCAAAACTCAACAAATGAATTGTGTGAAATATAAAATTTCTGCCTAGGGAAGGAAATGATCAACACAGTAAAGAGACATCCTACAGGAAGGAAGAAAATTTTGCCAATTCCTCAGACAGAACTGATACCTAAAACAGTGGTGGCAAGCCTGTGGCATGTGTGGTATTATGTTCTTCTTTTAAGATGAAAGATGTTCATGTAGAGTTTTTCTGAATGAGAATAATCAGTATTTGGGTTTACTTGCAGTGCTGACACTTTGATAAAAAAGTTGCTTTTGGGTTGCAGTCTTTTTTTTTTTTTTTTTGTGGTACCAGGGATTGAACTCAGGACCCTGCGCATGCCAGGCAAGCACTTATTCTATTGAGGTATCTCCCGGGCCCTTGGGTTGCAGTTTAGCATTCAGTCTCTAAACTATTCACCATCACTGCTCTATAATGTATGAAGAACTCAGAACTGGACCCTCCAAAATAAAGGATGCGGTAAAAAATAGGCAGTTGAAATGAACATAAACTTTACTAAAGAAGCAGTACAGGTGGTCAATAAATACATGAAAAAATGTTCAGCATCTTTGGCCATTAGAAAAATGCTAATTAATACAATACAGAGATTCTAACTTACTCCAGAAAGAATGTTATCAAGAACTCAAAAAAACAACAAATATTGGCAAAGTTGCAGGGATAAAGGAACCCATCTACATTATTGGTGGCAATGTAAGTTAGTACAGCCATTCTGGAAATCACCATAGAAGTTTCAACAAATAAATAAATAAATGTAGAAATTTTATTTAACCCAGCTATACCTCTTCTAGGTATCTTCCCAAAAGAGTTAAAAATATATTACAGTGATTCATGTATATTTATAACAGTACATTTTATAATAGCTAAATTAGCTGAATTTTGGAAGCTCCCTATCAGCAGCTGAATAAAATTACATATCATGGGATACTGCTATGTATTCCATTATAATACTCACTTATAAAAAGGATAAATTTGAGTCATTTGTGGGAAGATGGGTGCATCTTATGATCATAATGCTAAGTGAAATGAACACAAAAGATTACTTACATCATGCTTTCATAGAAAACTAAAGCATAAGCAGTTCAGGAGCAAAATAAAAGATGATAAGAAATAGGGAAGTAGACTTTGTGGAATGGTAAGGGGATCTAGAAATGGAAAGGAACGAACAGGATTTAGAGAAGTGGATCTGGAAATTATTGAGATGTGGTACTTATATGTCCAAGATGAATACTGTTACTCTTTTTCACAAATATATGCCAATAAAGAAAGAAAATGTGATGTCTAGTTACATGATGGAATACTTAACACTCAGCACTAAGGATAGATTTGAATCATTTTAGGAAAATGGATAGATCTTGTAGCCATAATGCTGAGTGAAATTAGTCTAACACAGAAGATTAAATATCATGTGGTTTCTCTTACAAGATGAGATGTTTTGGAGGTGGGACAGGACCTAGGGTCACAAGGAGAGTAAAGGTAGGGGAGGGAGTGAAAATGATTCAGATACACTACATGTATGTACCAATTTCCCCAAACAGATATAACTATATCACAATCATAAACTAATGAAAGTTAAAAAATTTTAGTGGCTGTTTTAACTAGCAAATTGTAAGACATTTTTTTTTCTATGTGCCCTATAGTGAGCATAGGATATAGTCTACTGCTAGCACATTAGCAACCTAGAGGGCTGCATGTCAGTAACAGCAGAATCTCAGATGGTAGCAAAGCAGCATCTACTTCCCGACGAATGAGGTCTAGTGGGTGCTACAGCAATAAAAATGGTTTCTGTGATTGAGTGTATTGAGTTCTGATGAAACACTTACTTTGTAGGGAAGTGGGAAATCCACGTTAGCCAAAGCAGTCTGTAAAGAAGCCTGTGACACACTGGACGCGCATGTGGAAATAGTTGACTGTAAAGCTTTGAAAGGTATGAGTATGGAAAGCCCTGCAGAAAGCCCCTTTCTGGTAGACTGCAACATCATTAATGCTGTTAGTCTGACACATATGTCACCTACTGTTTAACTTTCTTAAGTATCAGTCTTTGAAAATACCTTAGAAGTTTCCATTGTTTTTGTTACTGGGAATCGAACTTAGGACCTTGCACTTGCCAGGTAGGTGCTTGTGCCAATGCTGTTCTTAGAAGTTGTAAGTCTTTGGCTTCTAGTATCTTTGATAAAATTTCTAAAACTTCTCTACTGTTTGATGAGGGCCTAGTTTTTTCCTCGCCAAAACTCTTTATAGGCTGAATTCCTGGCAATGTCCATTTATCCACTCTGGGAGCATTGGTATTTAGAATACATGTGGATGCACAGCCGTGAACAGAATTGCCATTTACCATGTAATACCTTTGAACTAAAGTACTTTACATTTGCATTAATATCTATTTAATTAGAATAAGAGATTGAGAAGATCCTATTTTAAACAGTTTCTCCCTCAGCTATCACTACCAAATAGTCTGAACTAGTCATTGTATCTCAATTTTGAATCTAGTGCATAATTAGAAACTAGGAAATAAAAATAAATAAATAGTTTCTGAAAAATCTACCACTTCAATTGCTATAAAAGAAGTTTTAGAAGGACTCTGTCTCTCAGAGTCCTGCATGAAGTCTCCTGAGAAAATTTTAATTTTGAGCCAAGTAACATTTTTACATTAACTTATGAATTTGTATATTTTCTATTCTTTGAAATTTAAAACTTTGTAACTCTAGAAAATTGGGCTTCAAAGTTCTATTCAGATATGGCACTTCTAGGATCTCTAGGCAGCCATATTTGTATTTCATTTTACCTGAATCTTGATCCTTTACTCTTATGTTTTCCTGCATCCTGTTCTTAGTTTGCTATCTTATTATAAGCCATCTGACATTCTCTGCAGAGTGAGATTCTTTCTGTACAGAAAAAAATAAAAAAAAAAAAAATAATAAATAACAGTGCAGCCATGTTTTCTGTGTTAAGGAAAAAGACCTGACCACATCCAGAGAGCCCTGGAGGCGGCGTTCTCAGAGGCAGTGTGGAGGCAGCCCTCTGTGGTTCTGCTTGATGACCTGGACCTCATTGCTGGAATGCCCGCAGCCCCGGAGCAGGAGCACAGTCCTGTGGCAGTGCAGAGCCTGCGGCTTGCACACGGTAACACACCCTGCACTGACTGAAGGCTGCCTTCTCTCATTAGCGTTTTCAATCTTGCTATTAGATGTGCTCTGCCATGTGCTGTTTTCAGGTCTCTAGTAGTACGCATACTGCAGCTTCTGCATTGACAAAACTGGCAGAGAATAAATGGTGTGAAAAAGCCACAATCCTGGGCTTTGGGACTTCATGGACTGTTTGTTCCTCTTTGCTTGTTAGAAGTTGTTTTTCTTTGTTGTGTGTGTGTGTTTTTTTTTTTTTCAGAACCAGGGATTGAACTCAGGCCCTTGCCTGGCAAGTGCTTATTCTACTGAGCTGACTCCCCAGCCCCTAGAAGTTGTTTATAGACTTACTCTTGCTTTTGTTCATTCAACACATATTTGTCAAATGCTTATATACAGTGGTCCCTCACTTATTGAGGTCAAGTTCCAAGCACCCTAGTGATAAGAGAACATTAGTAAAGTAACAACAGTATATTTTAGTATTTATATATATATTTAAGGCTTTATAAGCCCTTCCCTCACTCATATAAATCTTTCCCACACTTTTAAAAACACTTCTAATGTTCTTAGCCATTTTCTAAATTCATAACAACATACAGATACTGTATGGTACTGCAAAATCCTGTGATACACTAAAAAATCTGCAATAAATAATTTAAATGAATGTTTTTTGAAAACCTGTGGTTTGACTTTAAGTCCATAAAAGTCAAACCACAAAATAGTGAGGGACTACTGTGTGTTCAAAGCCAAGGGAAAGAAAGAAAGTAAACAGATTTAATATGGAATGGCAATAACAATGGCAGCTGCTGTGTACTGAGTTCCCTTTCTGGGATGTAGGACTTGCCTTGCACTCTGTACTGAAACTCTCCTGGTCTCAGGTCTGTAAGTGGGACTGAGAGGGCTTAAGTAATTGGAGCAAGTGGACCAACTAGCAGTTGGTAAGGTGTGCTATACTTGAAGTGTACTTTTGGAACATGTAACCTAAATTGGAGGTAAGGAGTTAAGCAAGAAAAGCTTTTTGGGGGGACTAATTGGGCTGAGTTTTGGTGGAAACTCAGAAATAGAAATATGAAACAGTATCATAATGATTACAAGAGGAAAGAGATGTGGTCTCCAGAGAAGGGTGCAGAGGTGCAAGGGATGCTGGCATGTTGGGGAGCACACCATTGGTTGGAGCTGATGGGACGAGCCCAGGACTGGTGGGGTGGTGAGGCTGGAGGGCTTGGCAAGTGCTAAGCTGTCTCATGGGTCTTGAGAGTTAAAATAGATACAAAGTGTAAATGGAGTAGCTTGGGTTACTGTCAAGTAGTGTTAATCTTGAGTTTTGAATTCTGTAACACATGTAAACTCGTGTTAACTAGTCTCACACTGAATCATAAAGCACTGAATCTATTAGTCCATTGTTTAAATAGGACTGAATATTTAGGTTGAGAATCACATACTAACTCACATTACTGATGCCTATGTCACTTCCAGTTTTCTCATTCCAATCCTTGCAAGGCCTTGAGTAGAAAGAGTTACTCAGGAACTCACAGAAATGTGAGCTGTGTATTTTGCTTAATGAACAGAGCATAGTGCAGAAATGTACAGCCGTTTTAAGCATTCATTCATTCATGTCATTGTCTTTTTATTGTTCATTTACTTCCCCATAAGATCTAGGAGTTGGGCACCTTGCTAGACATGATTCTGGATACAATCTGAGATTACAGCTGCTCTTGAACTTGGTTTAGGTAGAGTTTGGCTCTCCAGACCTAAGTGGATGAATTAAGTAGTATTAAAGGAGTTGCCCTATCTTAAAGCTCAGTGTTAGGTTATCATTATTTTAATAAATACAGAATTTTAATTTTGATGGCTATTTATCAGTTTTTATACCATCTTGCTTAATTCTAGCTGTGAGTGACATGATGAAGGACTTTATTTCCATGGGAAGTTTGGTTGCCCTGATTGCCACAAGCCAGTTTACACATTCTCTGCATCCTTTACTTGTGTCTGCTCAAGGAGTTCACATGTTTCAGTGTGTCCAACACCTCCAGCCTCCTGACCAGGTAATGTACTGCTTACAGATTATTGTACTGAACCCCTTTTTAGAAATTATTTTTTATTTTATTAATGGTTTATAGCCTTAAACTTAATACTTCTTGGTGTCTTAGCATTTAAAAGCAATATTTGGTGCTAGGTGTGTGAATTATAATTTATAACTATCTGAAACATTATGTATTTTCCAAGAAAATGGCTTCCCTGGAAACAGCATTTCTTCTCAATGAGAAAAATAGAAATGTGGATAGATGTCTTTTTAAGATGCACATAGGGTCTGTAGACTCCCAGGCTCATAACGACTTTATGGCAGTGAGCTAAAAGAAGTGTTACATCGGGAGGCTGAGGCAGGAGGATTGTTGTGAGTTCTTCGAGACCAGCCTGAGCTACAAAGTGAGCTTAAGGCCAGCCTGAACTGCATAGTGAGACCCTGTCTCAAAAAAGACAAAAAAAAAAAAAAAGAAGTGTTACCATTATTTTAATAAATATAGAATTTTAATTTTGATGGCAAGCATATTTTAAGTTCTTGCTTAAAATTCTGACCTGCAGTCTTCCCTGAATATTTAGATGTCCCCTGTTATTGAAGAGCATAAGTATTTTATCTGTTATTAAGTGTAACAGAATGGCAATGTTATTCGATATTATCTATATCCTTAGAAATGTACTTTATAGGAACAAAAACCACTTCTAACAGAACCTTGTATTACTAAAACCACTTCTTCTTGGAGAAGGAAATGGAAATCAGTGTGACTCGATTTTACAGATTTACTGAGCTATAATAGAAGAACAACAAACTCACATAAAGTGTACAGCTTAAGTTGTTTTAACATATATATATATATATATATATATATATATATATATATATATATATATATATGTATATATATATCTCAGAAAACCACAATCAAGGTAAGAAACATTTGTTTCCTGGTACCTTTTGCAGTCCATTTCTTCTTGATGTTATCCCCAGACAACTACTAACCAGCTCTCTCTGTCACTATAAATTATGTTAGCTTGCCATTTTTTCAGTCATGTGTAGTTGTGCACCCCGAGTGATACTGTAGTCAACAAAGGACCACCATACATGATGGTTTTAGTGTGATTACAGTGATTCCTGACTCTGGACGCTTCATAGCTGTCACCATCATTATATTCAAGCAGAACACATCACCTATTTGTCTGTAGTGGTATTGATGCAAGCAAACCTATGCTGCCAGTTATACAGAAAGACACATAGCCAGGCCAGTGGTACATGCCTGCAACCCCCACTGTTTGGGAGGCCATGGCAAGTGTGGCCTACTTGGGCAACTTAGTGAGACCTGTCTGAAAAATATGAAGAGCCGGCTAGAGATATAACTTAGTAGTAGAACATCCCTGGGTCTGATCCTCAGTAATCTGCCCCCCAGAATAAAAGCTATGCATGCAATTATGTGTGGGACATAATATCTGAAAATTATAATAAAATATTATACCATTCTTTTCATTGTTTTAGAGTGTACCATAAGCCAGCATGCTTCCTACACCTTATGTCTGCCATGTCTCTTGACTATCATTTTTTTCTTCTTGATTTCATGTCATGTTATTTGTTTATTGTGTGTTGTAAGCATATAGAATTCATTGCTAATGTTGCCAGGCAGAGGCCATGGCAAGTGACTGGCCTGGAATGAAAATTTAAAAAGTGATGCAAAGCTATTTAGGAGTCAGTAGTTTTGCTCATCAGCCAGGCATGTCCTGTCCACTGTAGCTACAGTCTAAAAGAATAAGGACCACGTGACCGAGTTCTTAAAGGATCTGCTTCATTGAAGAGATCTACTTCATTGAAGAGCCACAGGATTAGCAAACATTTAAGGTGGCCCTGTGTCCAACCTGGAGAAACTCAGTGACCTGGATAGCAGTCCAGATACAGGAGTATGTCCTGCTAGCACGATGAGGCCAGACCAGAGATGTGGCCAATGTCATTGGTAACAATGAAAGAAAAAGCAGGACTTCACCATGCTGTTGAATCTCCTGTCAGCTCTGGTTTAAACAATTCAAGAGAGGCCAGGGACTTAGCTCAGTGGTGGAGCTCCTGCCTGACAATCATGTTGATTCCTGGTATCAAAATAATAATAATGATGATAATAATAATTCAAGAGTCTTTGTTATTCATTTTATAATGTGAAACTTGGGGCTGAGGCTGAGTACTGGCGTGAAGAGAGCTGAATATGTGGGAACTGCGGAAGCGGGAGAGAAAATATGGCCAGGACACGTCTGACAAGAGCAGTCTGGCAGCACCCACGTGGGGTGCAGCAGACCACACTGGGTAGCCAGGAGACTGGCCAGACCCGCGTCTGTGCCATTGGGGTGTGTCCCAGCACGGCTGTGGTGTGCGCGCACGGTGGGAGTGCCTAGGGAGGCAGTCCTCAGAGCACGCTCCCACTGCTAAACAGACGCGACTGTCAAAATGTGCAGTTGAATACAGTTAATAATTTTTTTGCTTTTACTTTAGGAACAAAGATATGAAATTTTGCAACATGTAATAAAAAATAAACTGGACTGTGACATAAGCAAGTTCACTGATCTCGACCTGCAACATATAGCCAAAGAAACAGAAGGCTTTGTGGCTCGAGATTTTACAGTGCTTGTGGATCGGGCCATTCATTCCTGTCTGTCTCATCAGCATATATCAGCTAGGGAAGGTATGCCTTACGAAAATCCTAAATGTGGAGTCTATTTTCTGTTACGCCACAGTGTAAATTTTAGTGATGCAAGAATTAAGCATATTCCATTTAGTATTTATGCTGTTATTTGAGTAGAAAATTGACACTTCCAGCTAAGATGATAGTATATTTTGAAAATTCATTGATGGAAATATAGCTACCAAAAGAAGTTTTGATTATTTTGAAACAGAATTAGTATTCACAACATTGGACTTCCAAAAGGCTCTCGAAGGATTTATTCCTGCATCTCTGCGAAATGTCAACCTTCATAAACCTAGAGACCTCGGTTGGGACAAAATTGGTGGATTGCATGAAGTTCGGCAGATACTCATGGATACAATCCAGTTGCCAGCCAAGGTACTCTAAAAGAAAAGGGTGGAGGGAGGGAAAAAGAGGAAGAAAAAGAAAGAAAGCTTTGGCTTTGTATGCTGGCTTACCCAGTCTCTTTGACTGCATAAGTATTTACTGAATTTCCACATAAATGTCCAGCACTATTTTAGTACTTGATGCACTTCTTGTCAGAAACGATTTTGGAAGTACTTGATGTATTTCTTGTCAGAAACATCTAAAGAAAAGCTTCCGTTGATGGGGCCAGGGAGATGGCTCTGTGGAATAAGCACTTCCCTGGCAAGCACAAGGACCTGAGTTCAGTCCCTGGTTCCGCCAAAAAAAAAAAAAAAAAAAAAAAAAAAGCACAGTTGATATCTATAGTAAATACATTTTGATTTCAGTTTCATCTTTTTGTTTTGCTTGAATCATTCACATGAACTGTCTGCTGACATTTGAGCAGAAGCAGATAAAAATAATCTAGAAGGTGAAAGAGTTAGCTAGGCTCACAGGACTGGTGGATTAAATGACAGTTCTAGACCTTGAGTGGCTTTCTGTAAAGGGAGAAATTGGCAGGGAGCACAAATGAGGGGGGTGTAGGATAATGGTAGAGTCTAGGAGGTGGTATGTTGGATCAGTGATGAGAATGGGGCCCGTGAGGAAATAAACAAATGGGTAGGAGCTTGGGTTCCTCATAGCTGGATGGCTGCTCCTTGCAATTGTCACTGACGGTCTGGGACACATTGGACTCAGTCCAGGACCATGTGAGATCTGTGAGTTAGCAACCCGCAGCTTCCTGACTCAGATGCTGGGTCTGGGCACTCCCAGGAGTTAATGCTGAGATATTTGGAAGCTGCATGCAGCTGCTGGTTTTGAAGCTCTTTCAGGTGAGAGAGCAGTAGAGGTGAGACTGGAGTTGTGTCACCAGGGAGGACCAAATAGGGACACCCAAGAGGAGACTAGAATCCTGCTGATGTGACCTGATGTTTAGCTCATCTCACATAGGACTTTCACCCTTAGCAGTTGATGAAGAAAGTAGTTGACAAGCAGTCATATTCCTGCTTCTCTGTTATTTCTTTTCTTTCTTTGCTTAAATATATTTGAGTTTATACAACTGTCATAACTTGTTCTGTGATCCATGCGAGTAGCTCCTTTGAGTTCAGATGAGTACAAATTTCATTTTTTACCATTGTGCTGTTAATAGAGCTGGCAGTTACTACCATCTGAATGCTTTCTCCTCTGTGTTGATCTTCAGCTACCACCTAGTCAGTCTGTTGCAATATGAGCTCTTTTTGTATTTTTCAGTATCCAGAATTGTTTGCTAACTTGCCCATACGACAGCGAACAGGAATACTGCTGTATGGTCCTCCTGGAACAGGAAAAACCTTACTAGCTGGGGTAGTTGCTCGGGAGAGTGGAATGAATTTTATTAGTGTCAAGGTATGTGTGCATATTCCTTTTTTCTTTTACATTTGAGGTAATATTTAAGTAGCATGCGGTTACCCATTTTAAAGTGTGCTCTTCATTGATATTTAATGCATTTGCACAGTTGTGCAACTACTACCTCTTTAGTATCAAAATCCTCTCCTCATTCCCTGGCCATTATTAATTTACTTTCTGTATTTGTGGGTTTGTCTGTTCTGTATTTCCTATGAAGAAAATCAGGAAGTATGTGGCCTTCTGTATCTAGCTTTTTTCACTTAATCTGATATTTTCATGCTTCATGCAAGTGGTATGAGGTGTGAGTACTTCCTTCTTATGACTGAATCACAACCCATTGCATACCGGTACCAGGCTTTGTCTATCCATCCTTCTACCTTTGGTAAGCATTTGGGTTATTTCTACCATTTAGCTATTCCGAATAATGAACAGCTAAATGAGATCTTCTTAAAATACACAGCTGTAAACATTGCTGTGTAGACCTATGTTTTCAGTCCTCTTGAGTTAGAGGATAATTAATATCCTGTTTAAATCTACTAAGGAGCCCCCAACCTGTTTTCACAGCAACTGTCTCATTCCATGTCTCCACCCGCAACATGTGGGGTTTCCTACTTCTCTGTGTCCTTGCCAGTGCCATTTAGGTTTCATGATTGGAGTTAGTCTCTTACTTGAAAAACTGTTAAGAGACTAGTTTTCAATAGATCAGTTGTCTATAGATTAGCTAAGCTGTAAGAAGTTGAGAATGAACCCACCTCTCTCGTATGGCTTCTTATATTCTATCTTACAACAAATCTTCCTGGATTATGAGTAGATTTGTACATAAGTATTTAAATAAAAGTACAAACTAGGTTGAAAGGAAGAAAACCTGTGAAAGGCCAGAAGTCCTGGTTTTGTTGTGGCTGTGCTGCTTGTTGGCTGCATGACATACACATATCATGCCAGCTCTGAGCTCTCCAAGTGCCGAGCAAGTGTGATGGTTAAGGAGTTGCAGGTCCCTGGGGTAGTGCCTCCCTGTCTGCTGTGGCTGGCACCGATACCTGGGGTCTCATATCCTATGGCGCAGCTTCAGCACCTTAGCACTGTTAGGTAACTATAAGGCACTCCATTCTGAGGCAGAGGAATCATATATTCTGTCCTTCAGAGTTGGTAAATACAGTAACCTGACAGGCACTTCAGTGGCTTGCCTTTGGGCTTTGCCTGTCCTCTTTCATGATTTTTGTGAGCTGGGTCCTTGGGCACCCTGGCAATGATGGAGAAACACTACAACTTTAGTTTTCTTAAATTCAGAGATAACCATAACTATGGCCATACTTTTCTTTATACTTGTCACCAAAGTGCAGTTTCTCTGTTTCAAGATTAATGTTTGTGAGATTAATGATTGACTCATTAAGGAGGACTTTTTATCTCTCTTAGGACATCATCAAAGGGAAGGTGACAATAGGAAGCTGATAGTTTTAGTGTAAGTTCTAGATCCATCAGAAGCAAGGCCCTTCACTGATGCTGTCACCTTGTATCTAACTTTGCCTCATGATCCTTGTTTCATTCCTCAATCCTGCAGTTCTCTGACTGTACTGAGGAAATGGTATTAAATAGCAGTTTGCTAATAGATTTCTAAATGACTGTTAGAAATTTGTTAATTTGGTTCCATATCCTGATTTGTATTTGGTCTCTTGCAAGTAGTGATTTTTCACTAGAGAGCACATTAAGATTGACGCAGGTATTTTTAAAGGAGATCACAATTTAAGAATAGACTGTACTTGTTATTGATGTTGCTTATACAGTGAAGTTTATTTTGAAAGATGTTTCAGTTGACTTTTAAGAAAGACAGTACATTCTTCAACTCCTATACAGTTGGTTTTAGTAATAGCAAGTGCTATTTGAAGTCGTTTTTCTCTCCAGTTTTTTTTGTTGTTGTTGTTGTTTTGGAGTCTGCAAAGATTTGAGAATGGTGGGAGCTGCTTAAGCCATTGCCAGTGATTCACCAACAAGTTCTTGGCCCCAAAGATTGGGACACAGCAATGAGAAAAAAAAAAAAAATCTCTCTTTCAATCCTTTCCTCCTCTAGTGGGAAGAATCAGTAAATAGGTAGACATGTCCAGTCTAAAATCTGTGAGGAGTGTTGTAGGCAGAGGAGAGTATTTTCATTAGATATTTCTTTCCAGTACAAATGTTTTAAATGTGTTTAAGAGATGTTCCTTTAAGTTGGGTGTGGTACTGCACACCTATAGCCCCAGCACTTGAGAGGCTGAAGCAGGAGGATTGCCATAAGTGTGATTCCACTCTAAACTATATAGAGTGAGACTTTGTCTCAAAAAAAAGAGAAAAATATCCATTTATTCATGTTAAAAATCATCCATAATTCAGTTAGACTCAGTCTAAACCACAGTTATATTTTCTTTTTTGCTAACTGTATCTCATATTTTTACCTAACAGGGGCCAGAGTTGCTCAGCAAATATATTGGAGCAAGTGAACAAGCTGTTCGAGACATTTTCATTAGGTTGGTCTCCCATGAATATTTTAAAGTAACTGATACACTGTTTGTCAAGCAGTGCTTTTTTTTTTTTTTGTCTTAAAGAGCTAATGTTTGAAACCATGATTTATGTGAATTATTAATAAACTAAAAGAACAAAGATTCTGCTTTACTAAACAGTACTTAAATGTAAAACATTCTGATATTAAAATTTGAGGCTAAGCGTGGTGGTGCACATCTATAATCTTAGCAGTATGGAGGCTAAGGCAGTAGTAGTTTGAGGCCAGCCAGGTTGGGCTACATAATTGAGTTCAAGGCCAGCCTGAACTGCATAGTGAAACCCTGTTTCAAAAATAAATGAATAATGGGCTGGCCAGATAGCTCAGTAGATTAAAGCGCTTACTTAGTCAGAAGCAGGGCCTGGGGATTCAGTCCCCTGCCTGCTTACCAGCTGGCTGGCCCTGCCCCTGGGTCATGCTGAAAGGCAAATGAGACTGGATGTGGTGGCACATGCCTGTAATCTCAGTGCTTGGGAGGCTGAAAATGGCAGGAGAATTACTACCAGTCTGATCTACATAGTGAGACCCCGTACTAAGTCAATCTATCTATCTATCTATCTATCTATCTATCTATCTATCTATCTATCTATCTATCTATCTATCTATCTGGAGGTTTATGTTTACAATAGCACTATTCCTGAAAGTAGAACGTTAAGTGGTTATTCAAAGAACTCTCAGGGCTGGGGAGATGGATCAGTGGCATAAGCACCTTCCTGGCAAACTTAAGGTCCTGAGTTCAATCCCCAGTACTGCAAAAAAAAAAAATTAGTGTTCAAAGAACTCTCAGAGGGTGTTGATATGATAATGATAGTTCTTATTATCATTATTACTGTTATTTGGCACGACTAGGGATTGAGTTTACGGCTTCTGTACTGAGCTACATCCCCATCCTACAGTTACCCTTTAAATTCTTATTTTGATACAAGTTCTCCTCAAGTTGCCCAAACTAGACTCAAACTTGTGATCCTCCTGCCTCAGCCCCGAGAGTGGTGGGATTATAATCATGCACCACCACACCCTTGTGGTTTTCTCATCATTAAAATGAAGATTTGGTTAGATCTATAGCCAACACAATTTTGGTGTCAGAACCCCTTTTCCCAAGAGTAGAGGATCCTAAGTAATTTGTTTGTCTATAGCAATTAATATTGTATTATTTACCATACTAGAATGAAAACTGCCAGCCATGGTGTCCCTCTCCTGTAATCCCAGCACTCAGGAGGCTGAGGATTGATGTGAGTTCAAGGTCAGCCTGAGCTCCACAGAGGGTTCAAGGCTAGCCTGAACTATACAGCAGGACCCTGTCTCAGAAAAGAGATAAACAGCAACAATAAAAACACACATAAAAAATAAAATATTTTAAGTATTAAAAAAAACTATACTAACGCAGTTTCACAAAAAAATACATATTTTCCAAAATAAGGTTAATGACAAAGTGATGCTCTGCTGCTTTTTTTTTTTTTATTTCACACAGGAGCTGAGTTGCTCAGCTGCCCAGATGGTGCTTAGGTTTATAGCCCTTCAGCTGCAGCCCTCAGAGTGCTGGGATCCAGTCTTGCCCATGTGAGCTTGCGAGTGGGACAAATATTAGACTCTGATTTAGTCCCTTTTCTATGGCCTAAATTCTCTTTTTTAAATGCCTAATTTATGTCTTATAAATCAAAATTCTATGAGTAATTTAATTAAGAGTATAGCTATTATTAGATATGCATAGAGTGCCTAAGGATGTGAATGATACTATTTTAAGGATAAAATAATACAGGATTATAGAGAATTTTTAAATTAAAAATTACTTAGTTCCATTTTTCTGAAAATTTTAAATATATAATTAAGAGAATATATATATATATATATGTATATATATATATATATATAATATATAACATATGTTTGTTTGTTTGTTTTTTGAGACAGTTCCTTGCTCTGTAGTTCAGGCTGGCCTTGAACTCACTTTGTAATCTAGGCCGGCCTCAAAGCAGCAATCCTTCTGCTTCAAGCCAGGAGTGCTGTCCTGGCTTGCTTTACAGGCATGTGCCACCATGTCTAGCTCAGAACTTTTAAAAGAATAATGAAATGGAGATTTGTGCATCCATTACCCAATTTAAGAAATAGAACATTACCAAAACAGAAGCATTACTAGATATAAAAATAATCACTACATCTTGATAAGAGGTCAGTTCACCAAGAAGATACCATCACTCTAAAATTACCTCTCTAGCCAGGTATAATAGTACATACTAATAATCCCAGCACTCAGGAGGCTGAGGCTGGAGGATTACTGTATGTTCAAGGCCAGCCTGGGTTACCCAGTGAGTTCCAGGACAATCTGAATTCATTACATAATGAGATCCTCTGTAAAAACCAAAACATAGTAAATAAATACATAATAAATAAATAAATAATGTATGTCTGTTTATTTTGAGACAGCATCTTACAGAGTTTCCAGGCTGGCAAATGTGTGGTCCTCCCGCCTCAGCCTTCTGAGGAGTTAGAATAACAAATGTGTACCATAACTGGCAAAAAAAAGATGTACTAGTTTAAAAACCTTTATGCAAATCAAACACTGGACTAAGTGTTCTAGGAGAATTTTGCATGGCAGTCAAGGAGCAGATAGATAATCCCAGGCTGGTTTTATGGCCTCACAAAATACCAAGTATTTTGCTAGATAGCTTTTGGGTTTTTTTCAGTCAACATGATAGCTATTTTGTGTTAGGGATTATTTTTCAGCTCTCTTAATCCCACTTTTGCCAAAAATGGAATTAGTAAATTAAATAAACTAAAACAAGATTAGTTAATAAATTAATATAATTAAAATTGGGCTGGAGTATAGCTCAGAGGATATGCTTTGCATATGAGAAGCCCTGAGTTCAATTCCCAGTACCACAAGAAAGTTCAAATTGGAGAAAATTTAAAATAAGTAACTAAAATACATTTCTCAGAGCTGGGATGATAGCTCAGTGGTTTAGGTATCTGCCTGGCCAGTGAAAGGACCCAGGTTTGATCTGTGGTACCACGTGCTGTGCCAGTCTTGGAACCTTGGGTATACCAGTCCAGAAACCAGGCGTAGTGGCTGAGGCCTGTAATCCCAGCACCAAGGATGCTGAGATAGGATGATCACCAAGTCAGAGCTACATAGTGAGACCCTGTAGCAAATAAATAAAAAAAGATTTGTTTAGAAAATACATTTTTCAGAAGCCCTTAAAAAAACAGTACAAAAATAATGAGCTTGCCAACTTTTGAGTGGGCCAGAAGAATAAATAGGCAATTCATGGAAGAGTAATAGTGGACAGTAAGCATATATAAAAATCATTACTGACCACGACTCAAGCTTTCGTCCCTCATTTATCTGTCCAGAAAACATGGGTCTCAGGGAAACACTTTGCTCTCAGCTTAACTTAGTCTACCAAACATGAAGAATGAAGATAATCACCTGTGCCTTGCTTACTTGAAGGATTCCTTGTAAAGATTGAATACACATACTGGATTGCAAACTCTCAAGCTTTTTCAAATACAAATTACTGTTTGTTTTTCCCAGAGCACAAGCTGCAAAGCCCTGCATTCTTTTCTTTGATGAATTTGAGTCAATTGCTCCTAGAAGAGGCCATGACAATACCGGAGTCACAGACCGAGTAGTTAACCAGCTCCTGACCCAGTTGGATGGCATAGAAGGCTTACAGGGTAATCATTTAAAATGGAGAAATCCACTGTCCCAACAAAATTTCACCAGGTTTGAGGTTTTCATTTGTGTTTTCTCCCCTGCAGGTGTTTATGTACTGGCTGCTACTAGTCGCCCTGACTTGATTGACCCTGCCCTTCTTAGGCCTGGTCGACTAGATAAATGTGTATACTGTCCTCCTCCTGATCAGGTGATGATTTCATATTTAGAGTCTAAAACCCAACAAATGCTACACTCTTTCCTTGTGAACTTTTCTGTCAGGTAATAGCAATTGTCCTTAGAAGACCAGTTTTCTTAGGCAAAGATTTTAGTCTAATGACGGTGAACCTTTTAGAACTTTCAGTGATACAAATGGTCCTCTGAAGCATGCATGCCAGGGGTTTGCACCTCTGCTGTAGTCCCTGCAGAGATCAAGTTACATGCAAAGCCTGTCTGATCTAGCTGTTTTTTTTTTTTTTTTTGATCCAGCTGTTTCTGTGCAAGTCTGAAAGCTTTTTATTTCTTCAGTGTTGGCCAATTAGAGGACAAGGGCAAACAACCTAGATGCTAGAATATCTGTTTAGATAGCACACACCTCATTCCTTTTGTTAAAAAAACTGATATCCAATCAGGCATATGAAAAGTGAGCATGTAACTAGGTGACATAGAAACACTCTTTTAGTTATGCACTCTGTCAGCTCTTGTGCTCAGCTCTAGAATGAATGAATGAATGAACAAACAAATGAATGAGTGATGAGTAGAGTAGACATGAATAAATCAGAGGGATCAAATATCTGAGTAGATATAATATGCAGTTATTTAAAATAGTCTAACATTTTACTGGCATATTTACCCATTATAGAAGTTAACCACAATCTGGTTAGTTTCTTTTTTATTCATTTATTGTTTTAACATTATAAGATATATTTATTATTTTTCTGACCAAAGTGCAATGATTTCTAAATATTCTTAAATAAATATGAAAAAGTATTCCAGAAAATAAAATACAAATGGGAAATCTAGTCACTAGATTGCCTTCCATAATTTTAAGCCTATATTTAGGCTAGAAACAAAAATCTGAATTGCTTCTAATATGAGAGCTGAATCTTTTCAGTGTAAACCTAGCACATGCAATCTGGTTTAGAATGTTAATTTTCATTCTTTTTCCTACCTGAGTCACTTCTGTTAAGGAAAAATTTACAAGGAAGATAGGCTGTGCAGGCTTGTACTGTATTTCTCAGCATATTTATAAAGCTTGTTAGATATGTAAAGTTAACTTAATGGAAAAAGTCCTAAGCTATACTGTTAAAAATAATATTTACGTTTATTCTTATTTGCTACATCAATTCATCTTCCTGCCCCAGAGTTCGCGTCTTGAGATCTTAAATGTCCTCAGCGACTCTCTGCCTCTGGCTGACGACGTGGACCTTCAGCACATGGCCGCTGTGACTGACTCCTTCACTGGCGCAGATCTGAAAGCTTTGTTGTACAATGCCCAGTTGGAGGCCTTACAGGCAAGGCTGCTCTGCGGCGGACTGCAGGTCAGTTACACAAGGAGGGCGTCAGGCCATTACCAGAGGGAAAGAGCAGCCTGGATCCAGTTTTCACCCTTGAAAAATACTACTTTTAACACTTTCGTTAAGACTATGGTCATTTAAATTTATAATTTGAGGAATTTGGTGTCTATTTCTTTCACATGCTTAATATTAGCAAAAATGTGTTGTTATTTTAAAGGATATTTTTCGGGGGGGAAAGGATATTTAAATTGGGATATCAAGAATTAATAGTAACAAAAATGATTAAGATTTTTTGATTTATGCGTTAATTTTTTAAAATAATCAGCTTCAGTTTTATTTTAAAGATAAAATTATCCTGGTCTTGCCAAGCAGACCCCTTGTGCGTGACACCTGTGCCCTGGTTCTTTGTCCTCATAGTTCCTGGCTGCTTCCTTAGCTCCCGATGCAGCATTCTTGGCTTTCTATCCTTTCTGTTTCCCAGCTCTAGAATTCACCTTTCTCTAAGGATGGTGTTCTGACTTAGTTGTTGCAGTAGCTTATTTGTTACCTCATAGAATTTACCATATATTTTTATGTATGTTCTTGTACCCCACATTTTATGAGAGATTTTTGGCAGGCCCTAGTGTTCCCAAACCAGAAACTCAAGTTTTGTTGTTTATTTTGGCAAGCCATTGTAGTTTTAAAATCTTTCTTTCACTATTAAAAAAGTCACATATTTGTAAAATACTGTCTCATAAGGAAGCACTTACACAACCTGCTTATTTCAGATGTGCACTGTCATACCGAGCTTTCTCTTTATAGTTATAATTGTACTGTATGTCTCATAACTGTTGGGGAATTAATGAGAGCTTGTTGGAAAGTGCCTCAGGTCTTGTCATACCACTCTATTAGGATGCTTTTGGTGTTTTCCAGCTTTTTTTAGATATTACAACAGGTTCTCCCTTTGTGTGTATCAGGATGGAAGTTACAGCTCTGACAGTGACCTAAGTCTGTCCTCGATGGTCTTCCTTAACCACAGCAGTGGCTCTGATGACTCAGCTGGAGATGGAGAATGTGGCTTAGATCAGTCACTTGTTTCCCTGGAGATGTCAGACATCCTTCCAGATGAATCAAAATTTAATATGTACCGGCTCTACTTTGGAAGCTCCTATGAATCAGAACTTGGAAATGGAACCTCATCTGATTTGGTATCTTATGCTGTTATTTATATAGTTCTGAAATGTAAAGCTGTGTCCTTGTGTTGGTGTAAAGTTAGACATTCATTATTCTCTTCACCAGACCCTTGTACTCTTAATGGTTCGCTGGTTCTTCAGTAACAAGAGTCTTGTTTTTCTCATTTACTCTAGTTAGTAATTTTCATTCCTTGTTGCCTTAGTTGTTGTTCTCTCATTTTGGGACATAGTACCCAACACCCAAAATTAAGGAAGGAAAGGTTTATTTAGCTCACAGTTTGTGGAGGTTCAGTCCATACTCAGCTGGCTCCAAGGCAGTGCCACATGGCAGAGGGCAGCTGTTCACAGTGGTGGAAAACAGCACAGAGCAAAGGTAAAAGGGAGGAAAAGCAACAGCAGTGACTACAGAGAGCAAGTCTCTCTGCCTTATGTTGTATTCAGATTATCTGCCCCAGGACGAGTGTAACTCATCCATAATCCCAGCACTAGAACATGAATTAATCACAAACTCTAGAAGTCGCCCCATAACTACTTGAGGCTTTAGGGGGACATCTAGACACAAACCATTAACACTTGTTAACAACTTTAAAATGGTCTGGGAGTAAGGGCAACCAAAGTAACTAGTGACTGTGATTTAGTTTCATTCTGGCTTGCCTGTCCTAATTAGTGCCTTTAAAAGCTTTTTAGTTAGCAGATCTACTTGTAAAAATTTTAACAATAACTTAATCTTTGCTTTGTGGAAAATATAAACACATTGAAAAGTAATAATATATAAACCAGGAAAATATTTAGATTAGGCATAGACAGTATTGTTTTTCTTTCTCTTTAATTTTTATCATTCAATGGTTCACTGTTACTTTTACATGTACCAAAAAAGTGTGACTATTGTGCATGAATAGTTATATTTTTGTACATCTTGCTTTAATCATATTCTAAAAATATAAAACTTACTCATTTTTATTCCTAAGGATAAGATGCTGTTTTACTTCTAGCCTTTGCTTCTCTCCTACATTTCCTAGCTTCTGTCTAGAAATGTAGAATCTTAGTAAACTATCTACAGCAAAGAATAGGACTCACTTGGAAGCTGTTCGAGGCCATGAGTATGGCGGAGTGAGTCACAAAGCGCAACAGAATGCAAATGCCTTTGCTCAGGCGATTTTCACTCTGCAGAGTTCTGCAGCATAGGTATCAGTGAACCTTTAGAATGCCAGCATATTTTAAACTTGCTTAATTTTAGTAAGTTAAACTTGATCTATGCTTAGGATTATGGTATGTTTTAGGGTTTTGTTTTTGTTTTTTATCCCTGATAAACGCATAGTTTTCTTGTTCTGCCTCCCTGTGGTGCTGTCCATCTTTCATCACTTGCAGAGCTCGCAGTGTCTTTCTGCACCCAGCTCCATGACTCAGGATTTGCCTGGGCTTCCTGGGAGAGAACCACAGTTTTTGCAGCAGCCACTGGCACTCAGAGCAGCTTCCCAGGAGGGCTACCCAGAGCTCACCCCAGAGCAGCGCGATCAGCTGCGAGCAGACATCAGTATCATCAAAGGCCGATACCGGAGCCAAAGTGGAGTATGGCTTTGTTTCCGTTCTCTTTATAGTTACTGAAACTTTTAAAAAGTTGTTTTTCTTTTCTTAACACATATTTCTTTGATTTATACATGAACTATATTTATAAACAAAATTGAACACTTGGACTCAAGTCAAATGGTTAGGCACTTCCTTGCTTTTAATTAATTATAAGGGAATGCATGGTGTCATGAAAAATTGTCAAAAAAATATGAAACTGCCACTTTTTCCCATCCCTGAGCTAACTTTCTTTATTCATTTATTTAAGGAGGATGAATCCCTTAACCAACCAAGACCAGTCAAAACCAGTCTGGCTATTAATCAGTCACACCTAATGACTGCCCTGGGTCACACAAGACCGTCCATTAGTGAAGATGACTGGAAGAATTTTGCCAAGCTGTAAGTAACAGATTGTGATATGGAATAGATATGGTGACTTCACTATTCATTTTTTATTTTGTTTCATATTTTTTCTTTTCTTTCTTTCTTTTTTTTTTGAAACAATCTTATTACACACTATAAGCTGGCTTTGAACTCATAGCGATTTCCTGCCTCAGCCTCCTGAGTGTGGGTATTATAGGCATGCACCACCACCTCTAGCGTATTCATTTAAACTTTTGAAGTTCTCATTTAAAATATATTTCTTTGGCCAGGGAGCTTGCTCAATAGAATAAGCACTTGCCTGGCAAGTGCAGGGGCCTGAGTTCAATCTCTAGTACTGCCAAAAGATAAAAAATAAAAATAAATAAAAAATATATGTCTTGATTTAAAAATTTATGTAGTATAAGACTTACCTAGCATATATGAGTTCCTAGATTTGATCCCTAGCATGGCAAAAACATAAGCCTTTACACATGCAGAAACTTGAATACAGAAGTCAAAATTGAATTTTAATTGAGCAATTCACTTGATTATATTTGAGTTATCTATAATGAATTAATTTAATTTAGAAACTTTGATTAAGAGCTCTAAATGATGCCAACTATATGGTTTGCAACATTTATGAGCTCTTTTCAAATTAGGTTTTTTTCATCTTAGGTGTATTTATATTGAGTTTTTTTCATTTGTGGGCTACAAAGACATTAACAGAAAGCCGGGCGTGGTGGCGCACGCCTGTAATCCCAGCACTCGGGAGGCTGAGGCAGGAGGATTGTTGTGAGTTCGAGACCAGCCTGAGCTACAAAGTGAGCTTAAGGACAGCCTGAACAGCATAGTGAGACCCTGTCTCAAAAAGACAAAAAAAAAAAAAAAAAAAAAAAAAAAAAAAAAAAAAAAAAAAAAAAAAAAAAAGACATTAACAGGTATAGGCATTTTGACTCTGTTGCCTCCTATGAGGCTGAGACCCATCACCTGGGAGCCATTCTGTATGAAGGATTAAACACAATTCGAGAAATACTTACTCCTTATTTCTCATAAATATTTCAACTCTTATTTTGAGAGCATTACATAAAGGCGTGTGTGTGTTTGTACATCAATAATATGTACTCTTCTTAGAAAAATGAGAAAAGAAAGATAAGTTTAAAAATACAGATATTTCCTTTACTGTGACATGGCTCATATGCTAATATGTTCCTTTCTTAACAAAATAAGAGCATGCTGCACATGCCGCTCTGCTGCATCCTCCTTTTTAGCCAGGCATACACTTTGAAGAGATGGAGACTTTGTTGTAAAGCTGTGGGACTACTCAAGTTGGGTGATTTCAATTGCTTCGAGGTACTCAGAGCAAGCAGTCTCATGGGGACTATTTAAATGACTGTCTGCCTAGATCCTGAAATGGTTACATCACAGGGTACTTACACTTTTTAAGGTATAAGAAATATATATTTTGGGCTGGGGAGATAGCTCATTACCTGCCTGGCAAGCACAGCAAGGTCCCCAGTTTGATTTCCAGTACAAAAAAAAAAGAAAGGTATTGCCAAGTTGCTTTCCAGAAATATTGTACAGTGTATAATTCAGCCACAGAATAAAGTGTTCATTTTATACCTACACTAGTCCTGAATGTTGTGTTTCTAACTTTTGCCAATTTAAGTATAGAAAAATAATATCTTATTGAATAATTTTTATTTGTTGAAAATAATAGATGTTATATTTTTTTATACTAGTATTACCATTTAGTTTTATCTTTTCTAAATTTTTTCTTCATTCTCCTTGCTCCTTTTCTCAGTTAGATTACAGCTTTGAAAATTTATTTGTCAGAACTTTAATCTTTTACAAAGTTCATTTTTTAAAATTATTTCCCTTTCCTCTTAAAGTATCATTTGGAATGGGACTAGTGGTGTACACCAATATTCGGCTACTCGGGCGGCTCACGCAGGATCTTTTGGCCCAGGAGTTAGAGGCCAGCCTATATTGATACTTTATCCCCAAAAAAGAAGATACATAAATACAGATATAGATGGATAAATATAAGTAGATTTATCTGTGTATATAATTCTGTTTAGAAGTGTCTTATTATATACTTACTATTATAATGTCTATATTTATTAAATATCCATTTTATTTTTTAAGGTATGAAAGCTTTCAGAATCCAAAGAAAAAAAGTCAGAGTGGAACAGCGTTGCGGCCTGGGCAGAAAGTGACGTTAGCGTAACAAGTACAAAAAAATGGTGTCTATAAATTTCTTTTAAATGTGACAAGTTTGCTTAATCATAAAAATCACAGATTGGTAAATGCTGTGATTATGTAATAATCATGATTACTTAGATTAATACTGTTGAATAAATTGAGATATTTATTACAGATTCTGTATTTTATTTCTCATAAAGTATATTAAATCCTTAATGAAATAATATTCCTGTGTGATGAAGTTCTGGACCCTTGAGTGTAGACAGAAATCACTCAGGCCAGCCTCTTTTCTGGAATAAGGATGCATGCAGGCAAATAGGATCCAGGTTCCGTAACGGCAATCACTGAGCTGTCTGTCGGTCCTGGGTTTCCTACTCCAGGGCATTGAAAGCCTACAGCAGGCTGATCTCCTTGATTATCTCTCCAAGTAGGGCTCTGATGGTACCCAAAGACAGTCCCCACTGGACTGACTTCACCTTCTCTGTCCTTAGCCTTCCAGCCTCCCCAAGCCCACAAATAAGGTCAGCAGTCTGGGTCATGCAGAAAGGCTGGCCATGACCAGAATAGTTTGCCATTTACTGTGGTACAAAGAAGGAAATTTAGCTTCACAGTTTCCTTTCATGATATACAATGGTGGACTCATCATTCTCTAATACTTTCCTGTTCAGTATTAATAATTTATAGCCTGAAATATGTCTGTTAAGAGCCTGGTTGGGAGAATATTCAGTGGAGGGAGCAGAATCTACTCTGAATTTTTAAATTTTTTACCATGTTCAAATGTCTCTGGTATATTATAAACTCCACAGTGTGTTCTTGTGTGTTTTACTCACTCTGCTAACCTAGAACACCACCTCATGCTGGGAATCACTCTAAGAATTACACATATCTGTGAATCTTCCTTATTTCTCAAGTGAAATTGGAATAATCCTTGGAATAAAGATGAATACTAGTGTTAACAAAAATTAAAATGGAGACCACAGCTCAAACATACTCCAAGATAAACTATGTAATAAGTTACCCTGATTTTTTCAGGAACTCACTGTTGGAAAAACACAAAATGTAAATGTTATGATCTTGCCAACACTTGATTAAATCAACTGGCTATAAAGCAAATCAGTTTAAGCAGTTCTTCTTGGCTTAAGAATGTTAATGTGCAACAGTCATGAAAAAAGCCAAAGTCTTTCCTCCGTCATCATGTATAAGCCCGCTGCAGCTGCTGTGATGCAAGTTTCTTACCACTTTGTTTGAGGCCTCCTGTGTGTGCCCACACATCTGAAAGCTGAACCCAGGACCTTATGCACATTCCCTAACCATGAGCTATGCCCCAGCCCTGATTTTATTTTTGATGGGAAAAAAGGATAAAATATTTTAGGGAAACTGGCCAGGTACAATAATAGATAGTGGAGTCTTAAAATTAATGAGCATTTACATTTTTCTACTAAAATACTCAGAAAAGAAAAAATAAATGCAAAACACTGGACAATGTCAGTATTATATGGATTTTATTCATTTCCTAGATAATCTGACTTTAAAATATCATCTAGGACTCCCCAAGAGTCTAAAACATATACAGCTTCAAAACAAGGATAAAAAAAATAACATGGACCATAGATTCACATAGAAAATTTGCACAGAGTTTTAGAAAAAAATATTAAAATTATGTAGTTTATTTTAGATCTTTGTTTTGGCCTGTTCCTCAGAATTTTTCATCAAAAAATGAAATGTTGATATTTAAATCATTGATTTTCAAAATACTACTCAATCTAGAGTAATAGTTTTATATCATAATCTGGTCTGGATAACACATTGCTGAAACAAAAAGTCCACAGAGCAGTACTTACCCTTGTATGTTATCTCTGATCCTTTCTGTTTTATTGTTGCATGCACATGATGCTAGTTTTGACCCACTTGGAGACTGAGACTTTCAAACTGAAAAACACTGATTTATAAGGACCAGATTACAGAAATGCTTCATGCATTATCATATGGGATGCAAAATAAGCCCACTTAAACCTACTGCTTTCCCAGCAAACTAAAGCCCATCCAGTGGAAGTATGCCCTTGTGTTAGCAAATTTTATAGCTGGCAATATAAAATTCTACAGTTAATGGGATTTCTTTCTGTGATGTATTTATTCAGTAGCTTTTGGAAGACAGTTATATTTTTCAGTCAATAGATAGGTAGTTTCATCATCAAATCAATCCAACCACAAAATCTTTCAAATAATTACCTGTAAGTTTACCCTCACCAATTCAGGAGAGATTACCAAGTTTTGCGGTTTCCTGCTGTGTAAATTAAGCAAGTCCCTAATTTTTTGTGTTGATTGTTCTCTGTTTCAAGAAAACTAACAACGTACAAGTGCAATTGGGTGACATTGTCTGAAGACAGGCCAGGAAGTTCAAATGATGAATAGAATATCGAAGTAAATTGTACTGTGATTTGAACATGGGAAACCTGAACCACAAAGCTGGAAGGTTAGGGCAGGGTCTGTAAGCTGGATGTAGATCTGTCTCAGTTACTCTTCTCTTGTTACTGAGACATGCCCGACACCCAAAATGAAGGAAGGAAAGGTTTATTTAGCTCACAGTTACTGGAAGTTTCAGTCCATACACAGCTGGCTCCAAGGCAAGGTGCCACAAGGCACAGAACCACCTTTCAGGGCAATGGCAAAGACCAAGAGCAAAGGGAGTGGCAGCAGCTCAAGCAGCCGGCCAGCCTCCCTCCCCTCCTTACACTGTAATGCAAATTACCTGCCTGAGGCCTGGCGCAGCATCCATACCCACAGTAATCAGTCATAAACTCTAGAAGCCACCCCATAACTGCATGAGGCTTTTGGGGGACAACTAGACACAAGCCATAACAAGTTCCACCCAGATTCTACCTCTGATTGCAGACTCTTCCCAGCAGTTCAAAAACATCTGTGGTGCTGACTGGGCCCAAAGAGGCTTGGCAAGGCATGAACTCAGCAATGGCGAGGCCCAGCCCAGCAAAACTGAAAGAACCAAATCCGCCCTCTGGATTTGGTATCAAGAGGGAGGCCAGGCTGTCTCCTGAGGGACCTCTAACAATCAGTGCACTTTGGTCCTGAGGGAATGTGAAGAGAACCTGGCAAGAGGCAGGGGTTATAGATTCAGATACTGCTGCCACTACCAGGAAAAAAAACAAAACCCAAAGAAACCTCCACTTTCACTGCCTAGAGTAAGAGTGAGTCTACCTGGAATAGGGACCTGCTGAACTGAATGGCATCACCAGGTATCTATTCTGTGACTAATGATAGTATGGAGATTTACTCTGCACTGTACAATATTTCTAAGCAACTCTGGCAGCTTCATCTCCTCAGCAACTTAGTCTGTGGCCTGCCCAAGTGTATCAGTGGCCTTGCGTTGCACACAGGCTGTCTGAACCAAGTTGCACATCTCTGCTGCCACTGCTGTTCCCTCGGCTCTGTTTCTATCTGGGTAAGGGAGACTGCTCTCAAGACCACTTTAGTGCAAGGCCTCTGAGTTAGTTACCACAGTTGCTTGTTTTTTGTTTTGTTTTATTTTGACTGTATTTGGTACAGGGTCTCACTATGCAGCTTGGACTTCTGTTTTCAGCCTCCCCAGCACTGGGATTATGGGCACTGGGATTATGGTCTCAGTGGCCAGCTCAGTGTGCCGAGGGGGTGAGGCCAGCATGGCAAGTGGTGCCCAGGATTGAACCCAAGTCCCCATGCTTGCCTAAGCAGGCAGTGAGTCCATTGAGCTGTCTTACCAGCCCTAGTTGCTTGGTTCTTGATACTGACATTGAGCTGCCCTTGCAAATACTTACAGACAGTGCCCACTTGTTCCTGATGATCTTGGTGCCCTGTGTATTTCTTAAATCAAATGTTGTGCTTTTGCCAGTGGTTCCCAAGTAGAAATATAAAGAACAAGCAGCTTGCGTTTAAGCTTTACCTCTCCTGCTATGTGATGTGAGATGTACACACTGGGGGATGTACACATTGTCTTACACAGCCAGTAGTAAAGGACTCAGTGCATCATTAGAGGAGTTAAGTTATGCAGAGTGCTTCGCTTTGTGCAGGCACACAAATGGCACTAAATGAAGAATTCCTATTATTATCATTTTGATTACTATATCACCATAGAATTTTTTTTTTTTTCCTGGCAGAACCAGGGATTGAAGTCAGGCCCTTGCCCTTGCCAGTGCTTATTCTACTGAGCCATCTCCCCAGCAGGCTTTTTTTTTTTTAACCATAGAATTTACTAAAAATATTAGGTACAGATTTTCCTTTTGTTTGTTTTTCCCACCAAAAGAATATAAATTATAGGCCAGGGAGATAGTTCAGTGGAGTAAGTGTTTGCCTGGCAAGTGCAAGGTCCTGAGTTCAATCCCTGGCACCAGAAAAAGAGACAGAGAGAGAGAGAGAGAGAGAGAGAATGCAGGCAGGCAGGCATAAAAAGAGAGCCAAGGAGATAGCTTGGTGGCCTAAGTGCCTGCCTGGCAAGCACAAGAATCTGGGTTTAATCCCTGGTATGCATGTCATGCCAGCCCCCTGCCAAGCCAGCCACCAAAACCAGGTGTGGTGGCTCACACCTGTAATCTCAGTGCTGGAGAGGCTGAGACAGGAGGATCACTATGAGTCTGAGCTGCATAGGGAGGCCCTGTACCAAATAAATAAAAATTAAAAAAAAAAAGGAAATAATAAAGAGAGATCTGTAAGTGATGAGTCAAACACACTTGAGCTAAAACAAGATTAATTTGCCCAGGGAATGTGTCACATTGGAAACAAGTGAGACTAAGTTTAACACTGATATAAAGTTAGGACCCAAGACAATGGATAATATCTGTCTCAGAAGACATGGGTGATACTGGATTATTTTTCTTCCTTCTTTGTGGTGCTACAGTTTTGAATTTCACGAATGCCTGTATTTCCACTTGTAAGTATTGGCAAGCAATTCACATGAAACCAAATCCACTGAGTGTCACCGTCTTGGTGTGCCTGTCTCTACAGGTAGTGGCACACCTTGGTGTATGCCGTTCACACCTTTCACGATACATGTGCACACTGATATACACGGGAACACAGCAACAGGCTGAAGGCTATGTGCTGTTCTACAATTTTTTTTTTTACTTACTAATAAAAGGTCCATATCCACACATACAGATTAACTTTTCTTTCATTCTATAGGGAAAAGTAAAACAAAATTTCCTAACAAAATAATAGGAGAATCCTAATAGTTAACACATTGTTTGTTGTTGTCTTTAAAGTAGTTACTCAGAGTAAAAGATACAGGCACAAAAAGTTCTCCAATTGATATTAGGGGGATTTTTTTTTTTTTTTTTTTTTTTTCTCAAGACCATTCCAATTAAGGTGAGAAGAGTTGGGAGCTTTCTCTTTTTTTTTTTTTTGGCAGAACCAGGGATTGAACTCAGGCCCTTGCGCCTGCCAGGGAAGCACTTATTCTACTGAGCCATCTCCCCAGCCCTCCGATTGATATTAGTACGAACCTTTCTTTTCAGTGAACTAAGAGACACTAGTAGTACAACTAACTTGGATTTTTCCCCTTTTCTCTTCCCTTCCTCTTTTCCCCATCCTAGTTCTTTTTTCTTTGGAACAATTTCTTACCATTTCACAATGTCTATTGTATATTTTTTATCCTGTTTACTTGTCCAGCTTCTCAGCCTAGAGAGACAATACAATGTTTACACACGTGTTATGTTTCACTTATAAGTGTGCTCTCAAGTTATATCCATTCACCTATAAAGTATCTTCTTGGGGCTTGGGAGATGGCTCAGTAGAATAAGCACTTGCCTGACAAGCACAAGAGCCTGGGTTCAATCCCCGGTTATACCAAAAAAAAAAAACAAAAATCTTGACTTAAAGTATCTTCTTGGGGCCAGGGAGGCCCAAGTTTAATCCCTGGTTCTGCTAAACAAATAAATAAAGTATCTTCTTTCTGAACTCCTGCCAAGTGTCCACATCCTGGATTTTTTACCATAGTCTTTAGTTTTCCACAATTTCAGTCCCTTTAGTTATGAATGTGCTTGCTCCAAGCCTCTTTGTTTTCTAGATCAGGCGCCTGGGAGTGAAACTGCTGTGATAAGTCGCACACTAACAACTGCAGCGATCCAACCAGCAGTCTCCTCAAAGCCTACTCCTACCTGTGCTCCCACCACTGACATATGCAAACACCTGTTCTCCCCAAGCCTCACCAGTACTAGACATTGTCAAACATAGTTATCCTGCCAAAACTAAAGCTGGTTTTCATTTCTCTGTTAAAAACATCTTTTGTACCAGATTAAAACATCTGTTGTTATAACCTAATCCTGAGTGTAATACAAAATCTTCTTCCTAATATTAGTATTACTATTATTTGTAGTACCAGGGAGTAAGCTAAACTTAGGCCTTTGTGCTAAGCTACATATCCAATGTTTGTTGCTGTTTTGTTTAAGTCACTAAGTTGCCCAGGCTGGGCTTGAACTTGCCATCCTTCTGCTTCAACCTCCTAGAGTGCTGGGATTACAGGTGTATGCCACCACCGCCCTCTAAAGGCCCATGTGTGAAATGCTTGGCTCCTCAGCCGTGGTGACATTGGCAGGTGGGGCCTAATGGGGGCTGTGAAGGGAATATTGGGACACCCCCACCTCCACCTGTCTCTTGCTTCCCAGCCACGTGATGAATGGTTTTGCTCTGCCATAGGCCCTGAAGTATTGGGCCCACCCAAATGATAGACTGAAATCACATTAACTGTGAACCAAAGCAAACCTTTTCACTTTACATAGGTTGACTTTTTCACATACTTGTTATGAAGATAGAAAGCTATTCAACACATTTCTGCAGCATGGTGGCACATACCTGTAATCATCCCAGCCACTTAGAAGGCTGAGGCAAAAGGATTGCCTGGGCTATATAGTGAGTTCAAGGCCAGCCTGGACTACATAATGAGACCCTATCTCAAAAAAAAAAAGTTTATATTATTTAGTGTTAATATTTTTTGGTGAATTTTCTGATTTTTTTTGCCCATTTTCCTGGCATAAATATATATATTTTTCCCAGCCCTCACTTTCCATACGGCTGATGAGGTAACATACCAGTGACCTGGAGAAGTTAGGATGGACTGTGTGTAAACAAGGTGTGGTTAAGTTCTCTTAGATGAGGACTAGTTATCGTTGATCTTTAATTAAGACAGGCACATGCCTTCTTGACTATGTAAAATATGTAATCTCTATATCTTTGCAGTCTGTTGGTCCATTACCTCACATTCCAGGTTAATTACTTTTTCAAGAATAAAACTGTTTTACTATTGCCTTTGTGGAGATTTCTGGGTTGAGAGATTTTATTTGCAGCTTACATTTTTCTAACAAATCCTTTACCCTGTTTACACACAGTTCTCCAGGTCACTGGCACGTTACCTAATCAGCTGCATGAAATTGTATTAGCATAGAAATGTTCAGCTTACAAAACATGACCCAAACTCACCTACCGCACTGTTCTGGTGCTCAGGGCATTGCAGCCCAGGCCTAAGCCATGTGCCCAATGGTCCTGCCCGAGGACAATGGCAAGATTCCTGAGCTTGGCAGTGGCCATTCTTGGCTGTGTTTCCGCTTTGGCCCCCACTTCACAGAGCCCTGAAAGCTGGAGCAGGCAGCAGTCACAGCAACCGTGCTGTTTCTCTATTTGCTGACAACCTTGAGCAAGATTTAGAACACAAGTACCAGGGAGCACTGCTGGGCGCTTGGGCTATTTGTGCAGAAGACCAGAGCTAAGGAGACTTGACGTGGTGGGCCTGGAGGTTTCAAGTTCAGGTGCGACATCAGCCTTGTCGCCAAGCCAGGGTCCAAGCACCTGATCACAGTTCATCTCAGGTGGCAGCGTTAGGTCAGGAGACAGAAGCCCGTGCGGGGTGGAGCCGCTGGGGCGTCGAGTTTCCTGCCCACTCTCGTCACAGTCCAGCTCCCCAAATGGGCACTGCTGGTTGGGAGACCCCTCGTGGGCCCTGTAGTGCAAAGCAGAGTGGGAAGCCTCAGTGTCACCTCCCCTTCCACAAAGAAGTGTGCCTGCCTCCCTAATTCAGTTTTTCATCTCATTTTCTCTAGCTGACTGGTTACTAAATTAATCTTTTTTCTAGATTATCTATTTTAAAGATGATGTTAAAATAACAAACATTTACCATTTTAACCATGTTTAGGCACACCATTCAGAGGCGTCATGTACATCCGAATTGTTATGCAAATACCGCTATCCAGTTTCATCAGCGAAACAGAAATTCTGCACTCATTAAGTGTCTTCTCCCTCTGCCCAGGACAACCTCACTTCTACTTTCTGTCTTTATGAACTGGGCCATTCTAGTACTGTTGCAGAACTGGTGCCAAACAGAATGGAAAATACTCCACACCAAGGAGTTGAAAGGCAATCCACTCCATTACACTGCGGGCTGATGAGGCATCGCTCCAAAAGCATCAGCCCAGAGCGACTGGGCACTTTCCTTATACAGTTCTGCAAGCGGGAGCTACAAAGGCTTAATAGTGTGGGGAATTCTTATTGCGTAGCATCAGTCATCTCTCCGTGCTAGGCTGAAAGTCCTTGCAGGTCAGCACACAGCATGTCAGTGGAATAAGCGCTTCCCTGGGGGTGAGAAAGTACAGGCCGGGGTGCTTCACACTGAGTCTGGGTCAGGTTTTCCCTGCTCTGGTCAGTCAGGGCTGAGTTTAACTGAGGAGCTGTGTGGTGGACCACACGACCTCATTTTGTCCTAATTTGGTGTCAGACGGTGAGATGATATTTAAATTTTGAAAATTTTCATCACAGAATCACATGTAAATAGCATCATATGGTATTTGTCCTTTTATGTTAGCTTAGATGGTTCTGAGCGTAATGGCTGTGTTCTAACACAGAGGGGTAGAGAGAGGAAGTCTCTCATGCCTGTTCCCTTCTCATAAAAACACTGATCACAGTGTGAGGCCCCATCCTCATGCCCTACCTAAAGTGAATTCCTTGCCAGGTATGGTGGAGCACATCTGTAATTCTAGCACTCGGGAGGCTGAGGCAGGAGAATCATTTTGAGTCCAAGCCTGGCCTGAAATGTAGAATGAAATCCTATCTCAATAAAGACAAATAAATATAAAAGAAAAGGGAATTCTTTCCCAATGCTCCAACTCCCAAGAGATAAAACATTCAGCCCATTATACCATTTTTTGAGTTATTTATTTTAAAATAGTATTTCCAGACTGGATATTGATAGTAAAAACTGCAAAAAAAAAAAGAAAGAAAGAAAGAAAAAAAGCCAGGAGCAGTGGCACATGCCTCCAGTAGCCTCAGCTAGTTCTTGTTTCTTGTTTTTTTTTTAAATATGTATATATACATGTATGTGGGGTGGAGGGGTTTCTGTTGTTTTTTAAAACAAAGTTATGTTCATCATTTTACAATCTTGTCCTCTTCCTGTTATTTCGTTTTAAAGAGGAAGCCTTGCTATGGTGTCCAGGATGGCCCTCAACCAACCCCTGGGATCCATCAATCTTCCTGCTTCAGCTTCTCCAAGTAACTGGGGTTCTGGAGGAACATGAAACTGTGTCCAATTCTGCCCTGAATTTTTTTTTTTTTTTTTGCAGAACCAGGGATTGAACTCAGGCCCTTGTGCTTGTTTATTCCACTGAGCCATTTCCCTGGTCCCTGCCCTGAATTTTTATTTTATTTTTTTGCAAGCTGAATACATATTTAAAAATAAAGTCTCAAGAATGTCTATTTAGCTGGGCGTGGTGGCGCATGCCTGTAATCCCAGCACTAGGGAGGCTGAGGCAGGAGGATTGTTGTGAGTTCGAGACCAGCCTGAGCTACAAAGTGAGCTTAAGGCCAGCCTGAACTGCACAGTGAGACCCTGTCTCAAAAAAGACAAAAAAAAAAAAAAAAAAAAAAGAATGTCTATTTGGGGCCAGGGAGATAGCTCAGTAGAATAAGCACTTCCCTCGTAAGTGCAAGGGCCTGAGTTTAATCCCTGGTTCAAAAAAAAAATTCTATTTATAGAACAGTAAGGGGGAATGTGCAAACAGAGAGGGAAGGTCAGCCCTGCTGTGGAAAGCCCACGTGTCAGTGTGCGTGTCACAGCCACGGTGGGCTGACAGCTGTGGTGGCAACACAGCTAACACTGGGTTCACCCTGAATGGTTTTTTTTTTGTCTTTTTTGAGACAGGGTCTCACTATGCAGTTCAGGCTGGCTTTAAGCTCACTTTGTAGCTCAGGCTGGTCTCGAACTCACAACAATCCTCCTGCCTCAGCCTCCCGAGTGCTGGGATTACAGGCATGTGCCACCAAGCCCGGCACCCTGAATGCTTTTATAAGCATTTGCTCATGCTACTAAACATTCTTGGTAACCATCATTTCTGAATGTTTCATAAGACTGCGTCACAAAGATATCAAAAATCGTTGTTACATTGTTGTATCTAAGTTTTTTTTTTTTTAACCACTTTAATACTGTAAATTGCCTGTTTATATAAACTTTTGGTTTACATTTCTTGTCTTCTCAGCATCAGGTTTGGTCTGTGTGACCAGAAACACAAGGCATAAGTGACGGCGTAGCACCGCCAGGTAGGTTATGAAAAGAGCGTGGCTTCTGTCTTGGATGCCCTTCCCCCCCCGTGTCTGTGTGTGTGTGTGTGTGTGTGTGTGTGTGTGTGTGTGTGTGTGTGTGTGTGCATGCACGTGTGGGGGTCAGGGATCATTCACCATGAAGAAGCTGTGCTGTGAACAAAGCTAGGGAGAGGCCCACACACAGGGAGGGCCCAGCGCCTCCTGCCAGCAGGCATGGGTGAGCTGTTCCTCATGTTTTGTTGAGGGTATTTTCATTCTGTATATAAACTATCTATAATCCAGCCTCTCCCTCATGACCTCTTTTATTACATTTTAATCTTAAAACAAATTTTAATATGCAGTTTATATGTGCTATAGGTTACATATACATTAATATGTAATATATGTATAGTACAGTAATATAGGTATATGCATTACTCTTAAGGCAAATAATTCTAAATAATCTGTCAGGAAAAACAGTTTCTTGCCTTCTCCTTTGGCACCTCAGTAACTTTCGGTCAGAATTTGACCAGCATGAATGAATGACAGAGTAGGTGACCTGTGTGAGCTGGTGGGAGGCTGCTGAGGAGCTGTGCAGGTTGTTGCTTCTGCGCTTGCTGCTGGGATTGATGCGTGGCTGGCTGGACAGGGTGTCTGGAAGGGAAGACGGGCTTGAGACTGAGAGAAAGGACACACTTGACCCTGTGTCAGCCTCTCCGCAGGAAACCAGCTCAGCTGCCACAGGGGCCCTCATCTCAGACCTGCTGTGTGCAGGGGTCCTTGAACTGCTGAAGCTGAAGGCCACCCCAGACTTCTCTCCCAGAACCGTGTGAATACAGGACAATAACTAAACCACGGAACTGATTTCCAGGGAAGCACTTATTCCACTGAGCCATCTCCCCAGCCCCGTGGATTTTTTTTTTTTTTTGCGGAACCAGGGATTGAACTCAGGCCCTTCTGCTTGCCAGGGAAGCACTGGAACTGATTTCCTTAGCATGTGTCAGCTCCCTCAGGAGGATTTAATAACTACTATGTATAAAACATTCACATATATGTGGACTAAAATCCAGTGAGCCCCTACCGCCAGTTGGAAAGCATGCAAATGTGTGGGTGCTCAATTTGGAAAATCTGGAAAATACTACAAAATATAAAGTGCAAGCAAGTAGCTGCAGAAAACCTGTTAATGTGCCACAGTTCTGGAGTGACTCTTTCCATCTGATACAAAAGCTGTTTTTTTCTCTCTTTTCAGCACTGAGGGTTGAGTGCAGGGCTCTTCATACTGAGCTACATCTCCAATCACTGTAAAGCTACGACTTACAATCCTGCTGCCTTAGTGCCCTGGTGTGCAGGTGTGTGACATACCTGGCCCCGAGGTTGCTTCTTGCGGCATCATGTAGCTTGTTTGTGCTGGGGGTGGAACTCAGTCCTTTGCATGTCAGACAAGGGCCTACCACTCACCTATACTCCCAGCTGCAACACACATTCTAAATCTGACTTTTTCTCATATATTGTGGTTCTCGTACCATGAACAATGGTCTTTTTTTCTTTTTTCCTTGGGTCCATCAATGGTCATTTTGGATGGTTGTGTCATGTTCCATTACATAAATATACCCGGGCCGGACGTGGTGGCGCATGCCTGTAATCCCAGCACTCAGGAGGCTGAGGCAGGAGGATTGTTGTGAGTTCGAGACCAGCCTGAGCTACAAAGTGAGCTTAAGGCCAGCCTGAACTGCATAGTGAGACCCTGTCTCAAAAAGACAAAAAGAAAAATAAATAAATAAATATACCTGGGTATTTTTGTTTATTAGCCTCATTAATCTTCAGGTTTCTTTTTGTTCCCACTTGGCACTGACCAACCCCTGGCTTCTATTTCTTGGATGTACCTTGTACTTCCTACAAAAGTTACGACTTCCATATCCGTCACAAAGTACCATGCTTAGAACATGGCCAGAGCAGCCACTTCTGATCCAAGAGAGAAACTTTATTCTAAAGATGTGTGATGTTATCTATGGATAAATAACAAACATCTACCCACATTCAATAAGTACATTTCCCTGTACTATTATTATTTCACCTATTTATGGCTGGACCGGAACTGTAACCCAAGCTTCTTGACAAATTCTGAGAAAATCTTTCACAGTTAAGAAACAGGTTGGTGTGGAATAACTTTCAAATGGTTAATATCTGCATAGGAGAAGTTTTAATTAAAAACCTTATCTTTGTTTTGATATTTTTAGGGGGGGTACCCAGGGCATCAAACTTAGGACCTTACAGTTGCCAGGCCCGCACTTATGCTGCTGAGCTATATACCTGTTTCCAAAGTCTTGTCTTTGAATTATGCTGTCACAAACATGTACCAATATATTTTTAAAAAATCCTTGTAAAACACTACTACAAGTGCATCATATAACAGTATAAAAACTCTACTTGATTTGACTATTCATAATGAAATTTGAAGTTTACGTTAGGTAGCACTAACTAAAAACCTAGTGGGTATTTGAGCTGACAGCATCCAATTTGTGCTCTACAATGAGCATCCCGGAAGACTGAAGTTAGGTGTGGTGGGAATTGCATTACATAAAACCCATACATGTCCTCTGTTCTTCCAGGAATGCTAGGATAGGAACGGAGACAACAGAAGTAGAAACTTAAATGCAAACACAGAATAAGACAGACTGATTTTGAGAAGCCAGAAGAATCTCAAGGTTTTCATGAGGAGGTACAAGTTAAGCGCCTCGGGCTGAAGGTGGCTTAGTGGTAGAGCACATAGGGGTCCCTGCCAGCCCCAGCCAGGAGTGGGTTTGTTAAGGGCTTTCAACAAGCCTTTGGTAGAAAGTGAAGAGGTAAATGATAGGTGATAGGTCTGTCTTGGCCCCAGCAGCCCAATTTTGTGGAATGGCTACTTCCAGCAGCTATGTTTGTGTCTAGCTGTCTCACACAAAGTCTCATTCAGCAGCTTTTGGAGTTTGATTTTTTTTTTTTTTTTGGCGGTACTGGGGATCAAATTCAGATCTTGCACTTGCCAGGCAGGTATTTATGCTACTTAGCTATCCCCCAGCCCAGTGATTGATCCTTGATCCAATGCTCGGATTTCAGGTGGGAGTGCTACACCCTGACCCTGGGTTGAGTAATTTGCATTATGATGTAAGGAGGGGAGAGAGACTACCTAGCTGGGGGAGTTGCTTCTCCCTTTGCTTTGTGCCACCACCATGAATGGCTGCTCTGTGCCATGTGTCACTCTGCCTTGGAGCCAGCTGAGTATGGAATGAAAGCTCAATAAGCTGTGAGCTAAATAAACCTTACCTTAATTTTGGCTGCCAGGTATTTAGTCCCTGCAATGAGAAAAAAGTAACTGACGTACCAGTTACCCAAACCTGGCTGCAATGGCTATCCTGCCAGGTCACGGACATTTGCCCCACACAGGCTGCAGCATGCCCACAAGGGAACGTAGGTGACTGCTATGGGCATGGACTCAGCTCTTTGAACTCCCTCTGCCCAGCTCTTCTGACTGAAATTGATAAATCCAAAGTAAACAGGGTCAGTGAGCACTCAGGACATAGGAGAACCTGTACTGTGACATCATGTAACTCAGTGGTGTCCCAAATTTTCTGATTAAGGAGATTATGGGCCACAGAGGAAAGTGATCAATGATCTAGAGTGTGCTTAAGGAGAGTCACATGGAGAGAAAACTTTCTCAGGCTTTCACAGAGAGCAAATTTGTCAAGCAATGGCCATGACTCATCCACATGGCTGACACCAAGAAAGGATCGACAAACTGCAGTACAGGGTTGGAGGATAAATCATGAATGAATTTGACTGACCTTATCAGACAGAAAAGCTACATTTCTTGTTATATAGGTCTTGCTTTATCTTGGTCTTAACCATCCAGCAAAAAGTATAAAAATGAGGAATAAAAAGTAAAGCCATATTAATATGCTGAGCTGTAGAAAGCTCAAGTCAACAACTTCTGACATTGCCAGTCTTACAGAAAACCCACTACTATTATGGACTACTGGACTATTTTGGAATATTGTGCTGAATTCACACACGTATAATATTTAAATGACAAAACAGAACAAAAAAAAGGGATACAAATGAATAACCATTTTGTATCTGTATATTCAAAATAGTTAAGATAGCTATATAGCTACTTTCTCTTAATTCAGCGACTAGAAAGATTTGTTCTAATAGTGTTTGTAAACAGGATATCATGTCTGCATCTTGTATAATATGTATTAATTATTGAAACTGTCGTACTAATCTGATTTGAAACTCTCATTGCTATTTGTTTCTCAATAAAATTATGGGAAAAATTAGAAAAAAACCCAAAAAGCAAAGTAAACATGTTGTGAAAATACATTTTAATACAAAAGTTTTGAACATCAGTATAGCATTTAGAAAATATTTACAACGATAATATTACAGTATTTACAATCTACCTACTGTCATTTTTGTGAACAAAGAGATGACCACGTACATGGAGTTAGCTATAATCTCTTCTAATACAAAGCCTATAACTATATAGAAAAAGGGTAAGAGTTGGAAGGCTATTGTGAAGATCATGATCAACTCCAATTCCTACAAATTACTGGGGGGTTGAAAAATGCAGGCTAATCAGGGCTCAGGATGTAAGTGTGTGGACCTCCATTTACACTGTGGCTCCCTCACTGTCGGCCTGCCCTTGAAGTGGGTAACAAGTCTGCCCAGATCAAAGCATGGCAGCACCAGTCCAGAGCAGCTGCTGTAACTTCACAGCAGGCTTCTTATCTATCAAAGCTCATGACCTACAGCTCACTCAGATGACTATCAGCTGATAGGGGTTGAGAAACTCTCAAGCAGGTGCCTGAGGCCCGGGCTCATGAGTGCTCTTACGGTTAAGTAGCCAGAAATGTCACAGCATTTTCCGGATGAGCTAAGGCTTATGTGGCTTTATGATAGATACTACTACACACACACATATGTATGTGTATATATATATATATATATATTACATATATATATACACACACATTATATGTGTGTATATATAATGTATGTGTATATATATATATAACATATATACACACACACATATATATACATATATATAATACATATATATATAGAACATATATATATTGTTATAACTATATTGTGTTTGAGCTCTTGGTCAAAAATCCAAGTTAATACTCTATATTTGAATAAAAATATAATCTATTTCATGAATTTCTACAAATAAATTATAAATAAAATACTACCTGCTCCTAATGGTCTCCCTAGAAACTGCAGTCTTTATCTAAAAAGATAAACACACAGAATACTATGCTTACCTACAACTGCATTTCATTCCTTTCTGTCTCTTGTACTTTCCCAAATGACAACAAAGTTAATGATTTCTGAGTAGTAAGTAAAAATCTTTTTAGTCATTTTTTCATTTAAGAACTTCATGAAGGAAACAAGTGGAACATTTCATAGTAGTATGAATACAAAATGGGAGAACCAGGTAAATGGTTTTCTTTTTGTGTGCCAGAGATTAAACCCAGGGCCTCACAGATGCTAGATAAGTGTTCTACCAGTAAGACACATTCCCCTTTCCCAGTCTTAATTTTGTAACTACAAATGGTTGGCAACAGTTTCTTTAATAGTTATTGCAGGAGTCGGTCCAACATGAGTCCATATGTAACCCTTCTCCGGTCTGGTGGGGACTGTTGGAAAAGGTGATGACCTGGACTTGAAATACTCAGAAGGTGCATGACAAACAAATTCCAAGTATTCCATCTTTCTCGGAAGGTCTTCCTCTGGCCCTAGAAGGCAGCCAATGGCAAGATTAAATATGTTTCTGGATATACACCTAACTGTCATAAAATGTGAACATTCTTAGAAACCAAGAGAAAGCCCTCTGGGGTGACTTAATATTACCTCTTGAGACATGCACTGCTCTGCATTACTGTCATTTTTTTCTATTTCAACTGCTAAGGTATCTGGCATTCTTCCTAACAGATTGACTGTCCTGAGATTCTAAGCACAACACTGAACCTTCATGTAGCGTTTAGACAGTGTCTTAAGTGTTTTGTATGTATCGATGTTTTAAATCCTTGCAATTCTCTCAGCTGGGCATTATTATTATTCCAACTTTACATATGAAAAAAGTGAGGCTAAGGACATTAAAAGGTTTCTCAAAGTCCCAAAGCTGATTAGTGGTAGGCAGGCCTGTGAAACCAGCTAATTTGGTTCAAGTTTTATTCTAACTTGCACACTGTGCTGTCTTATCTGGAACAGAGCAGAACTTCAGAGCTTGGGGATTAACAGCAGGTAGGAGAGGAGCCAGGCTTGGTTCCGACACTGCATTGCCTCTGCTGGGATCCTGCTCCATAGACAAGGTAAATGAAAGCCCAGTGTTTTTAAGCAGACCTACAAGTTTTGGCTAGGTACTAGTCTTGAATGACTGGTGAGAATGTTACTCATTCTTGGAGCTCTCACTAAAGAAAAAAATGTATCTCCCTTTTTTCAGGATACAGAAGTAATGTGCTCAAAAAGCTCAGGGTAAAATACTTTAAACTGTATTAATCAGTAACTTCTTTTTTGAGTCAAATCAATAACTTCTTGCAACCTCTTTTAACAGTCTTAAAATGATCAGAAGTACAGCTGTTATCACTTTAACCATCTATAATAAAAGGTCAAGGATAATGCATGGTGTATGGAGGGATGCATGCTGAGAATATGCAAGATTTTACAGGACATTCTCTGAGAAATTACTGTTGAATATATTTTTATAAATAACCTAAATAATCTAGTTCCTGCACAATAGGTTATTTTTTTTTTTTTTTTTTTTTGAGACAGGGTCTCGCTATGCAGTTCAGGCTGGCTTTAAGCTCACTTTGTAGCTCAGGCTGGTCTCGAACTCACAACAATCCTCCTGCCTCAGCCTCCCGAGTGCTGGGATTACAAGCATGCGCCACCACGCCCGGCTACAATAGGTTATTTTTATAGAGTTTAACTTAGGGTCACTAAAAATAATCTTACCCAAATCATTTTTGAGTAGGTATGTACAGCTCTAACCTAAAATAACTAGTGGCACCCCAACCCCACTCTATATAACATATGCTCTCATATTTCCAACAAAGCCACCTGTTTTGTACCTAGTGTTCACTATGGACTGCACTGCATCCCCCAGCCTCTAAAGTCACCTATTAATGGCCTAGTTCCCCAACAAGATGGTACTGGAAGTGGGATCTGACAGGATTAGTGTCCCTACAAGGCGGGACACTGAGAGCTCTCTTCACAAGCACACACAACAGAAAAGGCCATGAGGAAGACACAGCAGGAAGGAAGCCATCTGCACACCAGGAAATGAGGCTTCACTGCCTTCCAATCTTGGATGCCCACCCTCCAGAGCCTTGAGACAATAAACATCTGTTGTTCAAGCCACTCAGACTGTGGAGTGTTGTCATGCAGCCCAAGCAAACTAACACATTCTTTCACACGGCATCAAACATAACAGAGCACACAGTTTGTCTCACTCACCTATGATATAGGATGCAGGATCAAACTGATCTTTGGGGCTAGACAGAGTGGGAATGAGCCACGTCAGTGCTGCACTCTTCTCACAGTACTGGTCCTGGATAAAGCCCCTGATCTGAGCATAGTAGGGCTTTCCATCTTGCTCATCGATCACAGAAACAACATCACCAATTTGGTAATACACTCCCTGGGGGAAGTAGAAGATAATCCCATATTTAAAATAATAATAGAGTTGAATGAAACTTCTTTATTAAGAGGACAAGTTTTCATAGTCAATAAAAGGTTTAATATATCAATGTTACCACTTGCTATCAATTCTAAATTTGTTTCACTTTGGAGTGAAAATTACACATACCTAATTCGCACTGTTCTTAAAAATTATTTTTTATATCCTCTTTTTTGTATTTTAGGGAAGAGCCTACAGAGTGTTCAGGGTCTCACTACTAGATCAGACTCATAGTGATCCGCCTGTTCACAGTCTCCCAAGTACTGGGATTACAGGAGTGCGCCACCACACCCAGAAATTGAACCCCTAACCCCTGTGCCTGCTTGTAGGCGCTTTAATCTGCTGAGCTATTTGGCTGGCCCTATTGACTTTATATCCTGACAGGACTATCTCTACTTTTTTTTAAATTTAATTTTCTTTATTTACGTATTTGGTACACGGTCTCACTATGCAGCTCAGACTCATAGTAATTCTCCTGTTTTCAGCTTCCTCAGTGCTGGGATTACAGGCATGTGCCTCCAAGCCCAAGTTTACTGTCTTTTTTCTTAAGATTTCACTGTCTTAAGAGTAGTTTGGGTTCACAGGAACACTGAGTGGGAGGTACAGAGGTTTCCCCTATACTGCTCCCTGCAAACGTATGGCCACTATTAATGTCTCCAAACGTGGTGGTATACTTGTTATAGTTGAAGAATCTTTACTAAGATAGCATTATTTCCTGAAGACCACAGCTGGGGTTTAGTATACAATCTTGGTGTTGTGTATTCTATGGGTTTGGGCAAATGTATAATGACATATGCCCACCATTATGGTACCACACAGAGTAGTTTAGCCTAAAATATCCTGATCTCCATGCTACTTTTTTTGCCCAGACTCATGCTATTCAAGACTTAAGTGACCTGCTGAAAACAATATAGGCAGAATTGCAGCCTGTGCTCCTCCATCTGTTCAATGGCCCTGAGAATCAGTGCTCACCTATTAAGAATACACTCTACAACCTCCTCCCCAACCATTCATTCAAAATAATTGAGACCCTAAATTCAAACCAAGAGAAATAATACAAACTCTCTGATTATACTCAGTATCGACATATGCATATCCTCACTTTATCATACATTTCCCAGGCTCCCTGCTACATGTCTCTTTCACTCCATTTAGTTTTGCATCTTTCCACTACACAATTACTGGTATTTCTAGCATTCAAACCTTTTATCTTCTTCAATTTGTTTCACTTTTAATATCCAGTTAACATCCATATCCCTATACCTCTGCTGCCCATCCCATGCCTCTTTTCTGGGTCTCAAAACGGAAACCCTCTCTTCTGACAATCCCTGATGGTTGATCCAACTTTCTATGACATTCTGCACTCCCCTAGGTAGGTGCACCATTTGGCATAGGCCAGTGTGTCCTTGACTGCTGCAGGGCTATGTGCCTTGACCCCAAAAATTATTCTGAAAAATATTTCTAGCAATGTGCAACATGAGCACCTAACAGACCAGGAATAGAAACTCATGGTGGCCCCTCCTCCACATGCTTGAGGGTGACTGCTGCATCTGATCCTAAGGAATGGGTACCCCAATGCATGCCGCATAGCTTGCTGGTTCATACCCACCACAAGCTGGTCCTTTCTCCCTGACCTAAAGTTTTAGGTTAATTTATCAAGTCTTAAGTTTGTTTATCAAGTTTGAATCTGACATAAGATTGTTCTACATGTATGAAAATTACTCCCAAATTATAAATATTTGCTCATGACAGATACTCAAATATATGCTGAATGAATATTAATAGCAAATCTATAACAGAATAAAAGTTAAAACCACAATATAAAGATAATACCTGAGTAAAAGATTTTCATGACAAGTAATGCCTGGCACACAGAAGGTGTTTATTAACGTGTACTGTATTCAAGGGTACCCTTACCTGTTGGGGATATGTTCCAAGACCCCCAGGTTTCAGATGCCTGAAACCTGGATACTATCAAACTTCATATATTGTTTTTTCCTGTACTTATGATAAAGTTTAGCTTAAAAATTAGGCACACAAATGAATTCACAATAACTAATAACATAGAACAATCTTACTATACTGTAACAAATTAAAATTCACAAATTACTTATTCTATAATTTTCAATTTAATATTTTCAAACTGCAGTTGCCTGAACCTTAGAAAGCAGATATACAACATCAAGCAGGACTGAGATTCTTGTCAAGCAAGGGCTGACTGCACTAAGCCATCTCCTTGTCCCCAGGACTGAGATTCTTGAGAGAAGCAGTCCCTCATCTGCTGGCAGGAAGTATTTCAAAGTTTCTGGGGATTAAGCATAATCTCGCTGAGTTCATGGATGTGCTCTGCCATGCAGTCCTCCAGGGAGGCCACTTTATTCTGTGCTTCTCTTGCCCATCTGGCAGTCACCTCTCGAACCCCATGCTGCTGGCACTGGGTTTCTTTTTTTTTTGGGCAGAAATGGGGACTGAACTCAGGCCCTGTGCTTGCCAGGCAAGCGCTTATTCTACTGAGCTATCTCCCGGCCCCTAGCACTGGGTTTCTGCAACTTTACTTGAGAATATCATTGCAATTGGGGCTTACTATTTAAGAAGCACACTTAGTTGACAGTGCATCACCATATACTGCAGGTTCCACATGTGTTTCCACCACACACTCCTAGCAATCACTAGGGTACTAAATCCTCAACCTGCAGATGTAATTTGCAAACTGTGTTTATCTGGAAAAGTCAAAACCCAAATTTAAAGACATGATGATGGTAATGACTACCACTCATGAAGTGCTACCAATACCAAACAGTTAACATGCATGATCTCTTACTGTCAACACTTATTTTGCAGATGAACATTAGAGAGGTTGGTACTAGCTCAGTCACATAGCCACTTGCCAAACTGTGGAGCCAGGATCTAAAGTCTGGGCTTAGGTTCCTACTTCACGCTGCTTTGTTCAACGAATTCGTAGCTGTGTACTCTTGAAAGTTTATTTCTATCCTCAATATCCTTATCCATAAAGAAACAAGGAAAACACTATCCATCCCACAGAGTGGTTTCAACAAAAGAGGAACATACTCAGCTCAGTTATGCTACATAGGAAGCACACACTACACTTCAGTTGTTTCTTATTAAGAATGTACTATACAAAATGCTAGAAAAACAGGAGAGACACCTACCTGTGTACAAGACTGTTTCTGTCTGGTAAGCACTGTTAGTTAATAAATAAATGATCATAAAGAACCATGCCACTTAAATTTCCCAGGATTTGGTCCATTTGGGTCAAGTATTAATCCACATGACTACCTCCTGCCTAATAGTTCACATGCCAAAACACTCAGTGATTGCTGCTTGTACCAGGACTGTCAAGCCTTGGAGGTCTTTTGTGTGATGCAATGTTTCCTAAGACTTCAGTTTGCAAGTACTCTTAAGTCACTGCTCCCATGGAGGTAATAAGGATCTGTGTTACCTCAGTGCAAGGGAATCTGACCTTCTATCTTTATCAAAACATCTTAAGACTTTATCACCATGAACTTCTAGTAGGTGTTAATCCTCACTACTGTCAATTCTTCTCCCCTCTGTGAAAAGGCATTTTTGAGTCTCTGGGCCTATTGTACTAGACAGTGCAGTCTGTATTTCCTGAGTCCACACCCTGTCACTGTCTGTCTTTCCTATACGTGCTGGAATGGCTTGTGTCTAGATGTCCCCCCAAAGCCTCCTGCAGTCATAGGCTGGGCTTTTTGCTGAGATGCCTGGATCTGGAGTAGATGATGTTGGGACTGATTCATGGTGCAATGCTAGGATTAGGAGTGAGTGATTACTCAATCAGTCCACAAACTATTTCTCCTCTGCAATGCTACTCTGCCTTGGAGCCAGCCAATTATGGACTGAAACCTCTGCAAACTGTGAGCTAATTAAACTTTTCTTCCCTTTACTTATAGGTACTGGGTATTTTGTCTCAGCAACAACAAAAGTAACTAAGACAAATGCTATTGTGTTAGTGTAGAATGCTCATTCTTTCATGCTCCTCCACATGTATTAGCATTTTAAAGAATTTGCATAGCTACATTTAAAAATTATGTACATAAGACCTTTGTATCATTTTTTTCCCCATAGGCAACTTCTTCTCCTACCTCAATAGTGGATGAGAAGCTTTACAACAGCCTATAGGGAAAAATAGCTTAAAGGAGGAAAAAAAAAAAATTACACTTTATGCAAATAACAACAGAAACATTTAGACTAAAGTAACACTTTAGCTGTGTATTATATACCACAGCCCAATTCTTCACAGACACTTACCTTGTAGAAGATAGATTCTGCAGTGATAATGGTGGAAACAGACTCAGGAGCTTTGATGGGCTATGAAAAAATAGAAGTAAGGATATTAGCACACTCTACAGGCATTTTTCCAGCCATATATGAAAGCTGAATAATTTGAAAAATTGATGAAAAGAATTGCAATAAGAAGATGAATAAATTTCTGAGTGTTGGGGCAAAGCATACCCTGAGTATTTCTGTTACTTATGCTACAATTAGTTTTAAAAGTGCTGAGAAATGGGACAAGTGTCTGATTAAGCTGCTGAGATCTATCACAAAGATCTGTCAGTGCTTCATTAGACATAAGCATTCCAACTGCAAACCTTATTCTCTCTAGTGAACTAAGCAAGACAAAATAAAAATACAAAATGCACAGGTGAACACTGTACAAAATGAAAAAGTGTCTCGTTGAAAAAAGTCCCTCTCAACACTAGAACCTGCCAGGCTATTCACTGGTTTTATAGCAAGCCTGAATTAAGGCTCTGGGAACTTTCCTGGGAGTTCTCAGCAATCTGCTACACTCCAGTGACCACTGAAATGCCCTCTCAAACTGCTTTACACACTTAATGCTAAAGGGACACTCTCCATCTTGTCAAGGTATCTTAAAACTATCTCATTGATATTTGTACTTCAATAAAACAAAAATTTAAAAAAATAAATAAATAAATAAAGGGACACTCTCTCATCTGTCATGGTACAGTCCCTACCGGGACTGCAGATATTGATAATGCCTCATTTTATGAAAACTACATTACAAAGATCTTAGGGTCAGTTACTCTCATTAATAATTTAGAATCTGCATAAAAATCTACCATAGGGCCTTCTGTATGTTACATATGAAAATACCCAACTTTAGAAATGCCTGTATTGGTGAATGAAATGAATAAAATTCTGAAGATTCAAAGGTCTATAATGCATTTTTCACTGTCCCTTGTGTTTACAAAAAATAAAACTTATTCTAACAAAAATGCATTTCTGATGCCCTCCAGCACAGATCTTTCAACAGTCTCCTCCATTCTGTACAGCAGAGGAGTAAATGAAGGTTTAGAAACAATTCTGATTCATCTCTGTGTCTCAAAAGATGCATTTTCTGGGGCAAATATATGAAAATGAGTTCCACTGTTAGGTACTTGGGTCTTTAGAGGATAAAGTTTCCCTAGTGTATCTAGCCACAGTTAAGAACTGTACTCGGGGGGAAAGAAAAAAAAAAAAAAAAAAAAGAACTGTACTCGCAGGGGGCCTTGCGGGTTAGTTTAAGCACCTGCTAGGGCAAACCCAGTCAGGCGCACGGGACCACGGTTCGATTCCCAGCTCCCTAAGCCTTACCAGACCTGCCCTTAAGACAGCCTGAGCCAGCCAAAAAAAAAAAAAAAATTCTTCTCAAGAACTATACTCTCTTTTTTACACAAATTGATCTGATAAAATGTGTTCAAAGTTGATGTTTCTTCTAGATACTTTATTTTTTTTCTCAGAAGAAAAAAACACGTTAAACAGGAGAGCATACTATTAACATCACAGGGCAGGAGGGCTCCAAGAGCAGTGTTTACATTTAGTGGTAAGAAATGACGGCAGCGGAGGACACAAAAACACACATACTACTATACACAATACTGTACACAATCATCTTACATTTTTCAGTTTAAAAATATGTCTTCTTCCTTTTCCTTTGGTGGAAACCTTCTTTTCAGCAGCTGGAGCAGATTTGTACTTCGTGTTTCTGAGCCGCGCAGACCGCCTATGAATTTCCTGCTTACTCTGTTAGATAAAGTATCAGAGAAAAAGGAAAACTGTATGTAGATAGGTTGCTCTCCTAATACAGCCATCTTAAAGGCATCCACAGTGTGCACTTTGGAAGGATGTTTAAAGACTAAGCCCAAGGTAGGGAAGAACTTTGGCAGCCACTTCTGGACCCTCAAAGATGTGTGAGCCAGCCTCAGGACAGGAAAACTTCAAGTCAAGGCAGGAAGTGGTACTGCTTTTGTCACTGAGACAGAACTGTAATTTCAAGCCACAGCACCTCTTACAATAGAATACTTATGCTATTTAAAATGACACAATTACTTAACACAGTACAATAACGGGGAAGGTGTATTATTATTACAAGTATGCGGAAGGACCCGTTTACGACGGCGCTGGTAGGTGGACATCCAGCTGCCACTGAAAACACTGCTGGGGGGGGGGGGGTTCTAAAGGGCTTTAGCTTTCTGGGTTCCGTTCCCTTTGACTTGGGGTTGCGGCCCTAATCGACTGAACGGGAAAAGGAGGGGAGGGAAGGGAGGCCCGGTCCGGGTCTGGGTCCAGGCCCCGGCCCGCCCGCCGCGCTCACCTGCTTGCCGCTCCCGCCCCCGTTGCTCTGCGCAGGCGCGGCCGAGGTGCTGGCAAAGGTCGCCGCGCTGAAGCCGCCGCCCACGCCACCGCCCCCAGTCCCACCGGCCGTCCCCGAGCCTCCGCCTGCGCCGCCCGCGCCGCCCCGGCCCGTGCAGTGGTGGCAGAGGATCTCTCCCTGCGGGCCTTTCTTCCACATGGAGGACGACGTGGTCTTGCAGCCGCTGCAGGTGGGCTTCAGGCCCAGCGGCATGGTGGCCGGCTCGGGCGGCCCGCGCGGGCGCAGCGACACGGGAATGGCGGCCGCAGGTCCCGGCCGCCCGCTGGTCGGCCCGCCTCCCCGGCTGTGAACAGGACGACGGCGAGGCCGTGGGCGAGGACGGGTCGCGCAGCGATCCGCAGCGCGCCTGCAGCCCGCGAGTGGCAGACGGCGCGGGACAGCGAGCGAGCGGGCGGGGTCGGCCAGCCGCGGGCACTTCCGGTGTGGGCGGGCCCTACGCCCTCAGCCCACTGCCCAACCGGAAGTGCCCGCGGGCCGGGGGCTCGCCGGCTGCGGTTCAGCAGTGTGTCGTCTGGGCGAGCATGCCCCAAACTTTCGGGTCTCTGAAGGGTAGACTTTGCCGCCTGAAATACTGGTTGCGCAGTTAGGTGTGAATTCCAGTTAACAATTTTTTTCAGGGGCCGTGGAGATGGCTCAGTGGAGTAAGTGCGTTCCTGGCAAGCGCAAGGGCCTGAGTCCAATCCCCTGTTCCACCAAAAAAGAAAAATTTTTTTCAGTAGTGATCGTTGATCGAAATCCGGGTGTAACTGGGTAGCGTGGCTTTATTTGCTAAAACTGACAGTCCTACTCAGGACCCTGCTGCGCCTTCAAAGTTCCGATTTGGATCCCTCTTCCCAGTACTTTTGTTCCTGTGGGTTGTGCCCGTGGTACTTCGTTCATTAGAAGTAAAAACAGATCTAAAGGCCGAAGTTCCCAAGCTCGAGTTTCTGAGCCGCTTCTGAGCCTCTAGATGTGCACGGCAGGTGGCGGTGGAATGGGCGAATGCTGGGGCTGAGGGGTTGGGGATTGCATGCTTCTGTCGCCCAGGATCCCCTGAGAGGGTCTGGAGTCCCCTCAGTCATAGAAGCACACCCTAAAGCAGACAAGCGGCCTAGTCCGAGGAGCCAGCTGGCTTCTATTAATGTCAGTAGCAGGTACCACCCCTGCTGGAGAAAGGTGATCCTCTCTGCCCTCTCTACCTGCAGGAGCTGCTTTGTGCATTCTTCTGATAATCCGGATTTCCCAGAGCTGGCAACTTGGAGAGATCTTGATGATTATGTTGGGGGAAAGAGGAGACTAATAATAAATGCTTAAGACATTGTAAAATCTCATATAGCGTTATGACAAACTTAGTGTAAGATATCATCACTGTTAACTGGCAGTTGTGCTTGGGATTGGCTGCCAGCATGGCCACTGCTCTGGGCTCTTTTGCTGGACTGCACTGGGCTTTGATGCACAAAGGGCCATGTTCCAGTCATGATGGCTTTAAGTCTAAATTTCTCAACAGGGAAATAAGTAACTTTCCAGGGGTGTTACAGGGATGAAGGCTAATCAGAAAAGTGGTTAGAAGCAAGGGTAAAGGCCTGTAGGCCTCTAATCCAGACACCCTGGGAAGTTGAGACAAGAGGATTGCAAATTTCAGCCTAGCCCCTGGGGATTTAGCCATTTCCAGAGACCCTCAAACAAAAACAAAAAATACCTTACTTTAGAATAATATTGAGGAGGTTCGGTGCAACCCATGCCAGAGTATCCATTCCTTTAAATTGAGGGCAGCAGAACAACATCAGATGAAGGAATATCTTCCTGAAGCAGGCTTTCCACCTGAAGCAGGACATGAAACTTGCCCCTGTGCCAAGGAGTGTGCGCTCCTATTACCAGAAAGGGTTGTCGCAAAGATGAATCTGCAAAGAAAGTCTTTATTAAACGTACAATCCTTGTCTTCCATTGAGGTCCGACCTATGTTTCCTACTCATTTCCGAAGTTATCCCGCACCCTAGCCCTTGTCACATCTCCACAGTTCGTTGTGTTCTGTTTATTATTATTATTTTTATGTATTTGGTACAGGGTCTCACTATACAGATCGAACTGATCCTCCTTTTTCAGCCTTCCCAACTCTGGGATTACAGACTTGGTGTAGTATGTGATGCCAGGGATTGAACTGGGGTCCCTGCTCACACTTAGTCTGCTGAGCTGTCTCGCTGGCTCTTGTACTCTATTTATTTATTTATTTTTTGCAGAACTGGGGATTGAATTTGGGACCTTGCACTTATTCTATTGAGCTATCTCCCCAGCCCCTGTACTGTTTAAAAAGATAGATAAGCTGTGAGCCCTGACATCTTCTGTTGCTCTTCATGTTTCCTTTTTGTCTCCTTTTTTATGTGTTTTGTATGCATGGCAGTATTGGAGCTTGAACCAGGGCCTTGCTCGTGCTAGGAAAGCACTCTTATCTGTGAGACACCACACCCCCTCATGCCTTCATTTTCTTCAAAAAGGCTCCTGTGTGTGCAAAAGTACTAAATAATATTTATGTGCTTTTCCCCCTGATAATTTATCATATGTTTAGTTTTCAGGCCAGCTACCAAAACTAAAGGGGTAGAAGAAAATTTTTCTTCCCCTAAAATGTACTCCCTGAGGCACCGACTCCTTGGTTTCTTGATACACCCCTCATCTAATAGTGTGAACCTCTCTTTACACTAACCTGTTCCCTCTCGTTCATTGAAAATCTTCTCAGCGTCTTCACCATAAGACTCCGCCGTGGGCTTGGCACAGAGCATCTGGGGAATTACTCAACACCTTGCTTCTTGGTTCTTTCTCTTCCCACTCACATGTGTGCCTGTCCTATATCTCTACCTATCATTTTTGATAACATTTACAAAAGGCGAAAGATTTATGCAATCGAAGAGAAACCAGAGTATAACATTTACAAAAAGAGTTTGAGCTGGGGATAGAGCTCAGCAGTACAATGCCTGCCTGGAAAGCACAAGGTCCTGAGTTCAATTCCCAGCATCAAAAATAAATTTTAAAAAAAGTATAATGCATGTATTGCAAACTATCCAACTCGTGTACAGTTCAACTATCATAAAGTAACCACACTTAGGTAACCCAAACTAGAAATAAAGACATTGATTACAAAATGTCGCCTCTGACCTTTTACCCAGACACGATCACTACGCTGATCCCCAATGATTTTACAAACTCCCTTATCAGATATAGGACATACCCTTTATCTGTGTATTTATCATAAATGTGTGCAACTGTTTTGCAGTTTAAAAATTTAAAAGATAAACAAAATGTGTATTTCAAATCTTAACTAAAAAAAATTAAAATGGAGCCAGTGAGATGGCTCAGTGGAATAAGTGCTTCCCTGGCAAGGACCTGAGTTCAATCCCCAGTTCTGCAAAAAAAAAAAAAGAAAAAGAAAAAGAAATCTTACTAAACTTATTTATTAGAAATACATGCTTACAGAGAGGACAGATAGATTTCCAATAACTTCTGGCAGTCCAGTGTCCAATTAAAGATACTTTTCCACAAAAACTTCATTGAAAAATATTTTTTTTTTATACTGCATAAAAGCTAGATGCAAATTCCCACTGTGTTCTGCTGTGATGGACTCATTCCACGGTCAACTCTGATGATGAAGACGGCACAAATGTGTACTTCAGGCAATTGATGCAAAAGTAAAGGGCAGAAGATGCCTCCACTGTGTCCCCGCAGAGGGGCCGCCCCCTTGATGCTCACAGCCATCACTTCTTCTTCCCTTTTCCTGTTACTTCCTCTCCTTGCTGACGATCTGGGTCACCACCTGCTGTTTTCTGCGTCCTGGCTTAGGCATCACTTCTGCTGCATACAACATTACCGACTTACATGACAGGAACTGCGCCAGTCAGGCTGCCACCTTCCTGCCTCTGCTGGACTCGGACTCTGCCTCTGTGCTGTATGTCACGATTCCATTCCCTAGAGTACATCTTTCTCAATAACTGCATTAAGTCTAACTGCTGAGCATACATCTGGAATCTCGGTAGCTGTAGGATTTTCAACAGCTTTACCTATTGGGATCTGCCTCCCCTCTGGGATGGTTTTCTTATTATTTAAATAAGTGGAGTAGATACAAATAAACCTGTCTTGGTCGCCAGGGAGCAGGCGGTGCAAGCTGTATTTGCACAGCCTTGGGCCGCACAGAATATGTAATACCCAATGTGTGCAATTTTATCCCCTTTTTTCTTTTTCTGCTTTATTAATTGTGTTGGTTGATACATTGCGTCCACTTGGCTGAATCAGCTGGGGCAGTTCTCAGCTTGGGAACCCAGCCCTGTAAGTGGGCTGGGCGCAGGAATTGAGAAAGGCTTCTGCGACCCTACCCGGTTCTCGGCCGCCCTGCCCCTCTCCTGTGGAGAAGCCCCAGTCTTCAGAGGAGCTTGAGCTTCGCAGCCACACCACTTTGGAAGAGCTCCGATCTTCGCCCTGGAGCGCCGGTCTTCCCAGTCAGCCCAGAAGGAAGAAAGAGGCTTGATGGACGCCGCAGCTGCTGCTCTGCCTCTGCTCTTCATTGTTTTCTGATGCCCGAACTGCTGTGGTTTGCCTTGGATCCAGCGGAATATGGACTGAGCCCTCCAGTAACTGTGAGCTAAATAAACCTTTCCTTCCTTCATTTTGGATGTTGGGTATTTGTCCCAGCAACGAGAGAAGAGTAACTAAGACATTAATGTATGTTACATAGATTTTTGAATATTAATTGAACATTGCAACTCTTAATGAACCCAAGCTGGTTGTTGTAAAGGGTTAATGGAACTTTGTGCTTTAACTGTGGGAAATTATTTAAAAAAAACCCTTGTGCTTCCTGTTATCCACTCTCCTTCTCAGCTCAAGGCTGCTAAACAATAAATGACCATTTCTTGTCGAGGCAGCAAGCTAAGACAAATTCCCTCCCTAACCATCTTCTGTAATGCGGTCAGCTTAAGATGTATCTTATAATAATATGCACTTTGCCGGGCGTGGTGGCGCATGCCTGTAATCCCAGCACTCGGGAGGCTGAGGCAGGAGGATTGTTGTGAGTTTGAGACCAGCCTGAGCTACAAAGCGAGCTTAAGGCCAGCCTGAACTGCATAGTGACCCTGTCTCAAAAAGACA
>PVKA01005807.1:0-88006 GCA_004027165.1 Ctenomys sociabilis
TTTTTTTTTTTTTTTTTTTTTTTTTTTTTTTTTTTTGTTTTTTTTTTTTTTTTTTTTTTTTTTTTTTTTTTTGTCTTTTTGAGACAGGGTCTCACTATGCAGTTCAGGCTGGCCTTAAGCTCACTTTGTAGCTCAGGCTGGTCTCGAACTCACAACAATCCTCCTGCCTCAGTCTCCCGAGTGCTGGGATTACAGGCATGCGCCACCATGCCCGGCTTTGATATGGTTTTATACGTGAAGTTAGTATACACAGTGATTAATCTCTAGATTTTAGTTTTATGAAAATTTGTCCATTAGGTCTATGATGTGTATAAATAATGCAATATATAAGTAGATGGATAGATATATATCACATAAATACAGTTAATATAAATCTACTACTTTAAATAATGGTTTAACATTATCTTTTTAAAAAAATTGTTCAGTACGGGTGTACAGGGTCTCACTACACAGATTGGCCTTGCAGTGATCCTCTTGTTTTCAGCCTCCCAAGCACTAGGATTACAGGTGCGCATCAGCATTCTGAGTCTCATTCACCATCTCAGAATTCCTCGGGGGAAAGGCCAGCACAGCACACCAGGGATCAAACCCCAGAGCTCTCTGACTGGCCCTCCATCACCTTTTGATTTGTACTTTTCATCACAAAGTATCAGCTGAAATTTTTATACTTGTTCCTTTGGGGTAATATTCATTAATGTAGTTAGTTATTGACTGCTTTTAGCATTTTATCCTTACAGTGTTTTCCAGCAATCAGGTAACTGTGTTCTTTCATGGTTATAGTATTTTTCACTTACTGAAAAATTTATATCCAAGTATTTACAGTTTGATTAAATATGGAATTTTTGTGAACAATGCCATATAATTCTTCACATACAGATTTTCTATGCTACATTATTTGTTTTTTATACTCTATGAATATTTTGCATTGGTTAGTGTAGCTCTACAAATGTGCAAAATTTCATTGTTTTTCTTTCTGTCCTTATTTTATAGTTTCTATTACTGCATCATTAAATTTCATAATCTGTTTCCTAAATTGTCAAATTTAATTCAAATAGAAAACATCCCTATTATTAGGAATTAGAACAAATATCCTTGTTTGCTTTGGGGAGAATGCATTTTCTTTCTTTTATAAGAACGTCTATTAATACATTTTTGCTTTGCCTAATGATCGCATTCATTGTACGGAATGAGCACATGTAAATCCACATTTGAATTCTTTTCCCCCTTACTTCTTTCCAATACTGCATTCAATTTTTCTTTTATAAAACTTTAGAGTTAATTATTATACATAGATACTCACACTAGATTAATTGGTCAATAATATGTATAATGTGCCCAATGATTATATTAAATCAAGGTACATTTTTAGGTATATTATCCACTTTGGATTACAATAATATTTTCTCCTCTTCTTCTTATTATATTTGGTTTTGACTTAATTGAAATATATTTCAGTATTCATATTCTGAAAGATGGAATGTATCATTAAATCAGTACAAATTTCTTGAATGCCAATTATATAGCTCAGTATTTCTAGGTGAATGAGATACATCATTGCCTGAATAGGAAAATATTTCTGGCATTACTCTATTTTCATTATGAATTATAAAAAATAAACAATGACAATTTCAGCATATTAATTCAATATGCTACAATGTCAAATAGATGCTATTAGGTTGCTAAAAGTAAAATTTCCTAAGGTATATCAGAATTAGAAAGTTTTAATTTTGCGTATGAACAGAGTAAACCTCAATGAGAAAATGAAATTTGAGAAAAAGATTGACTATGAGAAGTATACTGTACATACATGTGCAGTAGGAGAGAGATCGAAATACATGTGGGACAATGGCTTCAAAAAATCTCAGGAACATCTTACATTGTGGAGTTGAAAGAGAAATTATGATGAGATTGTGTTTTATAGAGATTGACAAAACATAGGAAATAAATATAAATTGCCCTTTAAACAATTTTGCTGCAAGAAGAAGCACAGGAATAAAAGACTGTGTCATCCCCCCCCACACCTTTTTTTTTAATGGAACCAGGGATTGAACTCAGGCACTTGTGCTTGCCAGCCAAGTGCTTATTCTACTGAGCTGTCTCCCTGGCCCCGACTTTATCATTCTTAGCATTTCCTATTTTCTACCTTTTCTCTTTAAACAATAGAAGAAAAGTGTAATTATGAAGTAATTATTTAAGATTAGATGATAACAGGAGACTTGGAAATTCCTGAAGAACAAATGGTAAAGAATGAAAGTTTCATTTACAAGTGACAGGAAGAGCTACAGGAGCAAACTCTTGGGATGTATGCTGGAAATGAATGTAGCACATAGGTAGGTGAATTTGAATTCAAAGAAAGGATCACTACTTTGTGTATGATGTGTGGTAGAAAAACAGAATACACAGATGAAGATACCAGGAAGTGAAGTGAGTGACAGTGGAAGATGAAAAAATCTTTTTATCCTGAGGTTTCTGGAGCTCTTTGTAAAGAATACGGGTTTCATCCAAATTGAGATGGAAGTTCAAGTGGAAAATAACAACAGAAAAGTAAATGCAATAATTAAATGTAATTTGTTGATTATGTGTCACAACCTGACCTTAAATCCCATCAGTATGGGTCTACGTTTTTTATAGTCATATTCCACTGTATAGAAGAATGAAAGAAAGAAGCACAATTAGATTTTTCTGTAGGGTATTTTTCTGTAGAGTTTCTCATGGAAGTAAGAAGAAAGCATAGTTAAGGAGCAATTATTGTTAGCTATGCAATAAATCTGGATTAAGTAGAAAAGAACGAGTATCAATGGCATGGCATGTAAAAAGTGAGTTTGAGGGTCATGTAGTATGACTAAAAGGAAGTTGAGAGCAGACAACTGATGGAGTGCCCGTGAAAGAAGTCACCAGTGGGTTGAATCTAGTACAGATATAAAAGGGATGCTGCTTTTTAAATTTGTATTGTGATTGCATATTCTAGCTCTGCTCTTGGGATTGATGGGAGAGATGAGAAACATGTTAGTTTGAGAATATGAAATTGAAAGAGCTACCTAATGAAAAGTTCAGTGTATACGGAAATTTCAAGAGTGATATTAAATGTAGTGTTGGAGAGAGTGTAGAAGGGAAGAAAAGAATGGGATCTACTGCATAAAGCAAAATAGTCATGTCCCTCCAGGTTCAGAGCTACATAGGGAATTCCAAGTAGGAAGAATTTCAGAGAAAGACATGTTTTCATGGAGAATCAGTTAAGGCAAGAATAAGAAAATACTTTCAAATTGAGGTCAAAGATTTAGCAGATTTTTCAAAAAATAAGTGACAAGTTAGCGGGTCAAGAGCTTTGTAAGAATAGAAAAGGAGCTCAACCAGCAATAGATAGAATTTTAGAGGATAAGTGCACCATTTAAGGGGATACAAAATTTTTGCTTTACACATGTAAATTTTATCCAGTATGACTTAAGATAAAGAGAACATCAAGATTAATCCTGTGGAGCTGCTCAAAAAACCAATGTCAAAGTGATAATAGTTGGGAGGTTCTTTGTTCTGATTAAGGCTGAAGATCTTAGGGAGGTGAGTTTCTAGATCTTTTCCTGAAACCTGCCAGAGTGGTAAAAAAGGTAGGGTCAGTGACATGTAGACCTAGTGCCTTTATAAACTTTAATCTCTATTGTGGGAAAAAATAACATCACGCTCAACACCTATCCCTTCTGATAGACCAGTGGGATGAGCCCATGGCATGCATGCCGTCTGTCTGCTGCAGAGGCCTAAAGGTGTGGAATTCCTGTGTAGACTGGAGAACTTCAGGGAATCCTGGCTGAATCAGATACACTGACATTCATGAGGTGTGTTAAGTTGGCAAGTTACTTCTTTTAGTCCACTTATCCTTCCTTGTCCTTGAAAGAACTTTCCTCACCTGTTGAGTAACAGTAATGATGTTTACTTCCCCAGAAACATCTTGAAATACTTCTTCCACAGGATTTATCCTATGTTAGGGATAGACTAAAATATATTTCAACGGTAGCTTAGGGAGTTATCTATAGATTTTCAGCATTTTTATATTATCAAATGTCCATTAAACTGAATTTTATAATATTTAATTTTCAGCATTACTTCTACACAATGAATCTAGGAAAATATATCTGCAAGGTGAATTGCAAATATGTACTTAAATATGTGAACTTGCTAAATAAGATGCAAAGGAGGGCTATAAATATAATTATTTTGGATTTTAGCATAGTTAATATTCATTCTTTCATATTGATGATAAATTAAGTTTTTAGTAAACATTTACTGGATATATATGCAATATATATTCTTCTAATAGTGCATTGTGCTCGAAAATTATGTATAATAGCTGAGACAATACAGTTTGGTAAGGTTAATACATGTGGTAGAAACATTTTTTACTTTTTCCTAAAAGATTTTTTGACTTATTTGTAAAGAAATTTTCTCAAGAGTCCTTAATCTGAAGATCTGTGATCTTTGCATAACAGAAACTAAGTTTTTATTTGCTTCTTTAAAAGATACTTAATTCTTAAAGTCTCATATTTATTGCTTCTCTGAGCAGCCTTCTGTGTCAACACTGGGAGATGAACTAGTGTGTTTCATAAAATATCCTGAAGTGTTCTCTAGTATTACAGGGATCAATACACAAAGGGCTAATATTTTAATTTTCAGTGATTTTTAGTTATTTTCTTTTATATTGTGCTTACATGTTGTCTTGATTACTTTTTTCTCATTGCTGAGATAAAATATCCAACATCTGAAATTAAGGAAGCAAAGGCTTATTTAGCTCACAATTTGTGAAGATTTCACTCTGTCATCACTGTCTCTAAAGTCGGGTTGCATGGCACAGGGGTGACAGCTCAAGGGGGGCAGAAAACAGGAAAAGTAATAAGAACCAATGGGGTGAAGAATAAGCCTCTTTCCTTCTCTTATATTATGTACTGGCTGCCCACACACATCATCTCATGGCCCTCATCTTGCACAGGTTCAGGATGTTTACAAAGTAAGAATCCTGTGTTCCCACGATTAAAATTCTAAACTTCTCAAGTTCATACAATACATCAATCATTACACATGTCTACTCTCAGTTTATTTTACTTCATAAGATGTATACTGTACTGTACTAAAGTTTCTCTTCTAAGTTATTAAGCTGTTAATAATATAATTATAAATCCTAACAAGCAGCAATAAATACTGCCTTCAGGTATTAGTGAACAGCTACACTATAAAATAGGTGTTACTATTTTCCTCCCTGCATGTTTGAAAAAAAGTTGCAGATAGATTGACCCATAAATAGGTATTTGAAAAGAAATATTACCTGGACATTTCCATTTATGTTCCTTCAGTTTAACTGGAATTTTACTGAGTAGTAATGTTTCATCTAGATCTTCCACCATAATCATTTGTGTTCTGGTGTGAGTTTAATTCATGTCTTCAGTCATGTCTTTGAATCCACACTCTCATCCTTCTGCTTTGTATTTCACCTTGATTTTAGTAGCGGCATGGAATGGAATGGAATGGAAAGGAATGGAATGGAATGGAATGGGATGGGATGGGATGGGATGGGGTGGGATGGGATGGAATGGGATGGGATGGAATGGAATGGAACGGAATGGAATGGAATGGACCAAATACAAATGTTGGTGTACAAAGGAATAGACTATGGGAATAAACAACAGTAGATGAAATAGCTTTCAGGAAAAGAAGATCCTCTATAAGTAAGATCATAGACATCACCCTACCTAAGTGAATTTGCTTAAACTGATAACTGAAATTGGACATGATTGAGGTGCTGTGACAGTTGAAATTGCAATTCCATATTATGTTAGTGTTTTAATATTATAAGATTTATTTGAATGTATATATTTATTGCCACCACTAGACTGCTAGGTTCTGTGAAGCATATTTTGCCATTAATTAGATAATTCTCATGACAATATAGATCTAATTATGAGAGGATTTTAAAAAGTTTGGAGGAAGAAGAGAGTTAAGCTCATTACATTCTGAGTTCTTGGTTTTCATACTCTGACTAGCTGGGGTACCTTTTAATATTTATGAATTCTAACAATTTTTATTTATTTTATAATATTTATGAATTCTAAGAATTCTTATTTAAGAATTCTTTAAAGAACCTTTAAAATCATGTAAATATCTTGAGACGTCTTACTTTTTTTTTGAGATTTCTTAGTAAACACTGTGGAATATGAATGTGTCATTTATCAACCTTTATAACTTTGTTAAGCTTGTGTGCATAATTCTAAGTTTCTGAATAAAAGACATAGAGTGAATTTTTCTAATAATCTCTGTTTCATTCCCTAGACCTTAGATGTGCCTTTAATTTTTTTTTTTCTTGGTGGTACTAGGGCTCAAACTCAGTACCTTGAGCTTGGCAGGCAAGCACTTTTCATTGAGCGATATTTCCTGGGCTCTGGCATACCTTTCATGACTCTAACTTGTTGTGATGAATGCCAGGTTTTCTGAAAGCCAAGACTAAGAAATATAAATTTGCATCTTTATTAAACTTTTGTTTATTGCCTGGTGTTTAATTATATTTGTCTATTGATTTAGTCTTTTTACTACAACTTTTAGTAGATAGAAGTCAGTGATATTTTAAGCTGAAAAAAATATGTCAAATATTTCACATTACTGTTTTTGGCAGGAGAAGAACTTATGAATATTTCCATGTGATCATGCTTTAAATAAGGCACAGTTTGTTAGGCTAAAACTGGTGTTTAACCTTCATAAGAACATTGAAAAATAGAGATTAAATAAGACTCAAATTGAAGATTTTATAAATGTTTTATTCCCACTCCAGATATTTATCTATAATCTTTTGCAAACTGCTATTAACATTTCTATTAAAGTTTTTGTGAACACACAAATTTTAATTCATTTTTATATTTACTGAGTGATTCTTGGATTATATAAACACATATAGAGCTTTGTAAAAATACTGTGAGACTCTTTCTGTTGCAGGCTGCTGAATTAGATAGAAATATTACAGGCAGTCAGACAGGGCCAGGCCTTCAAGAAAATCACAAAGACAAGATACCTTAGAACTGTAAGAGGGACAAATGCCCCTGCTGTGGGCCAGACCAAAAGACCAAAGATCAAACAAATGCTTACCTCCCTAAAGATTAGCATTTGGAATTGATCATCAACCTGAGGAAGCCTGGAAGAATCATTAATCTGACTACTATTGTCTAGCTACTGGACAAAGTCCAGTTCTATATGCATGCCTGTGTGCTATATGACTCACTACCCTATTTGGTCCTGGACTTAATCAATTTTACTTGAGCAACAGTGCTTGTAATGTCATTGATTGACCATAGTTTTTTCCCACCTAAGTGAGTTCCCACGTTCTCCACCTTAGACCCACATGATTTTACTCTATAAAAATCCCTGGAAGATACAGCTTCCCAGGGACCTCCCTGTAGGCCCCCTCTGTCCATCTCTTTGACAGAAGCTTTCTTTCCCCCAGTAAATACATTCCGCTTACAACTTCCATTTGTTCCTAAAATTCATTCTTTTGTTTTAGAGACTATGAACTCATTCCATACCTGTCAGGTTGGGGATTTCATTTTTCCCCCTATATCATTTCCAAGTAGCTATATCACTTTGCATTCTCAAAAATGATGAATGAGACAATGTATAGGACCCATCCTTACCAGAATTTTCCATCAGTTCTCTTGGATGTAGAGTGATATCTCATTGATATCAAAATTCCTTAATGAAAGATGTTGTTGAACATCTTTTCAAAGTGTTTCATGCCATCTCTACATTTCAATTGATGAGGTGTCTATTTGAATTTTTGTTGTTTTTCTTCTTGCTATGTTTTGAGAATTATTTCATGTCTTGAACACATTTACTCTTTCAATTAAATATTTTGCAAATATTTTATCTCTTTTCATTTTCTTAATAGTGTTTTTTGTGTTTAGGTGCTAAAATTTTAAAATTTAACAAAGTTTTACTTTTTTTCTATTTGTGAATTGTGTTTTGGGTACTTTGTGAAGAAGTCATCATGAAACACAAGATCACTTAATTTTTCCTGTGTAATGTTCTAGAACTATCATGATTTTGTTCATTTCATTTATGTGTGTCATACATTTTGAATTAAATTGTATGAAAGAAGAAAGTTATGTCTTGATTAATTTTTGTATGTTGATGTCAAACTATTGAAACATCATTTGATATATATATATATATATATATATATATATATATATATCAGAAATAGCTATTGTCTAATTCTCCCAAATAGTTTATTTGTCCAAAGAGATGTAAAAGTCCCTTTTGAAGGTCATTTTTATAATGCTATGTTTTCTTTAACAAAATTAAGGTATGTCACTAATTCAAAGAAGGTCTTCATAAAGTAATTTAATTTATGAAATAGTTTAATATGAGAATTTGAATGAATATTTTATGATGAAAAATTAATATGCCTTCCTACTTTCATATTATGCATTTGACTTATTTAGTTTATTTGCAACTTGCTTTCACTTCAGGACAAAGTGACATCTAACATATAGAACTGGGATATGTGCTTTACTGAACCAAATCTTTGGTAAGTGATATAATTTACACAGCATAAATACTTATAGGATTACATGAAAGTATCTCTAAAATAGCACACATTTTACTTACTTAGGCCAGGAAGTAAATCTTTTCCTTCCTTTTTCCAAATTTTATTATTCCAACTAGTGGACTGAAATAATTGCTTCTATCTCTTGGGCCCAATAAAGCAATTTAGCTCTTAATGAGACTTGTTAAATTTGAAGACCAGTGGTTTTCAGGGATTTTTTTTTTTCATTAGTGTACATTACCTGCTGAGTCATCAGCCTTGAAACCAGAGGTTAATTTCCTTCCTAGTAAATGAAGCAGATAATCAGCCTTCAGAGAATGACTCCTATGCTGTAAATAATCTCGACAAGCTGAGGGATAGCCCCACGCTTCACTCAGTCATATTCATGCCATCTGTCCGAAAATTAAGATGAAGTAAATATATTAATTTGTTACATTTCAAAAGCTGTACTGACAAACCCATATGGACACTTAAATGTCAATGGCTAGCTGAAATACTTTACTAATATCCCATTGAGTCATGGGCTACAGTTTTTCAAACTTCCTTTTGAGCAACTAACGTGTGGAGAACAGTTTGGAGCAGATGTACAATCAAAGCAGATGCTTCACAAAGCATTACACAAAGGAATTTTTAAAAAGATCTCAGAACTTATATCAACCTGATAGCTTAAAATTTATTTTATCAAAGATTGTACACAGAGATGCCTGGAATTTTTGTGAGATGGCTGAAGAAATTGTATTTATGAAATACCCCTGTCTTTCTCAGATATTATCTCACAGGTTAAATCTAGGAAATTGCACGCTTTGCCTCCTCTCATGCAGGAATAACATATTAGATGAGTGAGAGAGATGAAGGGCTGGTGAGATGGCTCAGTGGACTAGACACCTTCTTTGTTCTTTCTTTTTTTCTTATTCTACTGAGCTATCTCCCCAGCCCTAGACACCTCTTTTGGCAAGCGCAGGTACCAGGATTCTATCCAGCTTTGACCGCGAGTCATGCTGAGCCGATGACACAGTCCAGGCATGATAGAGCACACGTGTAACCCCAGTGCAGGGGAGGCTGAAAACAGGAGGATCAGTATGAGTCTGAGCTGTGTAGTGAGACCCTCTACCAAATAGAGACACAGAGAGAGAGGGAGAGAGAGAGAGACAGACAGAGAGAGAGACAGACAGACAGAGAGAGAGAGAGAGAGAGAGAGAGAGAGAGAGATTCATCTTCATGAAAAAAACCAACAGATAGATTAGTTATAACACAATGACAATAGTAACTGCTTGGCAAATTTAAAAAGACCAAGGTCATGAGGACCTGAGCTTCTATTTTTCATGGATTAAAAATAAATATATTTGTACATGCATATATTTGAGACAAGTTGATAAACACATTATTTAAATGCAAATCTTTTGTAAAGGTGGTATTAATAAAAACACTACTGCTACATTTTGATAACATAATTCTTCAATTAATGAGATAAAAATAATTACATACATATCATTGTATCTTTTGAATAAGTTTTATTTTATTTTCACACTTCGTGTTTTTCAAACATCATTGGAAAGTCCAGCCAAGGTACATAACAATACCTTCTTTTATATTTATTCCAAATAAATTCAGGCGTGATAGTGCTTACATGTAATCTCAGCACTCTGAGATGCTAAGCAACACTTCAGGTTCAAGCCCAACCTGGCCAACCTAACTGCACAGTGAGACACAGTGTTAAATATCTTTTTTAAGTTAAAAGATCTAGGGGGTATACCTCAATTTAAGGCCAGGAGTTCAAGGCAAAGGGTCAAAAGCATGAGGGATTGGGACCAAAAATGGTCAGGATCTGATATACCTATGCACCAATTCCCCAAATGGAATAAAAGTATTATGCACCACAAACACCCAGCAACAGAAAAGCATGTCTAAGACTGTTTCAAATAATATTTGAAAACCTATTGCCTTCTTTGTTTCCACAACAGCTTACTTCTAGAGAGAACACAACATTTTTCCTATTATTCAATTAAGTCAGTGAGAGTCCAAAACTTTTTTATGGTTTTCCATGATGACGTCTTTCTTTTTTTGGTGACAAAGCCTTACTTTTCTTATGAATCAAACTATATATACTTTAAAACATATGAATATTATAAGTTATTTTTGCATATGTTTTGGTTAGACACAATCAATAGAAATGTATGATGTCCAAGCTGAACTTTCTATTTCAAAATTATGCCAAGAATACTGGCACTATCCAAAATTTTATTTGAGACATTTCAGGATTAAAGTTTCTTTTTCAAAAAATGTCAACTGGTCTAACAAGTACCATCACCTACACTGTGTAGTAGAGGGACAGTGTTAGCTTGAGTCCGTGGTAGTCATGTTGGTACAATTAGGGTTTAGAGGACAAATTTTCTACAAGTTGTAATATTGGAGACCATTAGTCTCCAATTTTCTTACAAAAATGCACCTTTACTATCATTATACTCATTCATTGAAATTTATTTTTAATTTGAGGGCAGTATAGAAGTTTAGGGCTGAAAAATAATAAAAAATTAAAGGACAGTTGTTACAGTAATTTGCTGACTTGAGGTCAGATTTTACCACATAGGATAACTCATTAGTAGATTCTGAATGAGAAAGAGGGGTAACTACAGGAAAAAGATAAACCAAGGGAAAATTTAGAAATCATCCAAGGTGAAGGCTAATAGCCACACTCAGATTTGCAGCAAAAATTAAAAGAAGGCCAGAGAATGGGCATTAGGTATGCCAAACAGTTTAATTGTACAGGGTTGAAACAGAACTTTTTCTTCCCTATTTCATTAAGAGAAATCTAAGAAAATAGCATAAAATCAAATTTCAAATTGTTTTTTTTTTTTCCCACAGAACTTGAGAAGAGAGAATAAAAAGTTGTAGGTGGCCAAAGAAAGTAATATTCTAAAGCAAAAATTTCATTACTATCTGGACTTATTCTATAGAAATATTCTTGAGGCCTGATGTGGTGGTGCATATCTTTAATTCTAGCATTCAGGAGGCTAAGACAGGAGTATCACTAAGAGTTTGAAGCCATTCTGGGCTATGAAGTGGGTTCAAGGCCTGCCAGCACTTCATATAAAACTATGTCTCAAAAAGAAAACAAAATAAGTAAATAAATAAAGGAAATATTCTTGAAATGTTGGTTTGATATATATGACATTAGTTTGAATCTTTCCTCTGGTCACTGCAATAGGAATGACTACTGAAATGCAAATCATAATTTGAACCAAGACTTTACAGCCTTATAATATGTCAATCACATTACAGTAATAACAAATGTTAATGACGCTAATTGTGAGCCTGTGAATTTCACAGGCTCATTTCTTACAGTAGTAAACAACCCCAGGCGGTTCATACCTCTTCCTTCCTCATATATCCTTTGTTTTTAGCCATCTATAGTGCTTTAAGGGCAGCCAAGAAAGATTTATTTGTGTAATTTTCCTCAAACCGTTCATATATCTTTTTTAAACCATAACAAGAACTTACACTGAAGTTGATTTTATGGACAAAGCCATATTCTTGTCATGCTACATTCTATTGTTAATATATAAAGCTTTAATGAAGATACATCATCATTTTCTTCCAGACTCCAAGCTTTACTCGTTTTTATTGCATTTTTGTTGGGCTGTGTTTTGTCTGATTGTCTTTTGATACTAGGAATCCAGAAGCTATTCAGATGGAGAAAGCGGCTTGTATTTTGGAAAAAATAGGCAGAAGATTCTGTAACCACACATCAATCAGTCTTTTAATCATATTCAATAGCTTATATAAAATAGCAATATTATTTTAAAATAAAATGTCATTTGTAAGTATAACTCCAAATATGAACATTACAAAAACATATATATGCTATAATTTCTAAGAAATATATGAGAATTTATTTATTAATGTATTGGTATCAGGGATCAAACTCAGGACCTTGAGCTTGTCAGGTATGTGAAATTAAAAATCATAAAAATAAATGTATCAATGTAAAAACTTGATATGACTATAAACAGTTTAATTATCCATTATGTAATTTTGATGTTCTACATTGTACATATACCATTGCATTTATATATAGGAAAACTGTCATATAAAGTGTTAGCAATATTTTTTATTTATAACACCAGACTTCTACTGCCCAAATACAGTTCTACTGTCCAAATTTGTTTGTAACTATTTGTTTTGAATGTTTCCTTAATCAATTTGACAACATTCTAAAGTATCTGCATGATTTCATTACACTATTTTTTACACCTAATCTATTATTCTAGTGTGCATTAAATTCTTTTATATGATAGTGATCTTTCTCTTGGTAGACTATAAATGTCTTAATTCCAAGGATTCTAAACTAATACTTCTAATGTATTTCTCAAAATTCTCCTACATACCTTCTCTATAGTTTAACACACTAGCACTAGGTAAGTGACCTTTATAGGACTGTGTTGATCATTTTCTTTCACTTCTGAGAAAAAATACCTGATGCCAAGAATTAAGAGAGAGATGGTTTATTTTGCTCACAGTTTATGAAGGTTTTAGTCCATACTTGGCTGGTTCCAAGGCAAGGTGGCACTTGGCAGAGAGCAGCATTCATGGTGTTAGGAAAAAGAAAAGGAAGGAGCAGTGGCAGAGAGCAAGCTTCTTTCCTTCCTTTATATTGTATACAGGCAACTGGACCTGGGAAGGTGTAACACTTGTACCCATTGTCCCAGTATTAGACCATGAATCAATCACAAATTTTGGAAGGCCTCCCCATGACTGCATGAAGCTTTGGGAAAACATATAGAAACAAACTTTACCAGGTGCATTCCTTAATCTCCTTAAACATTGTTATGATTTGTGTCTAATTGTTCCCCCAAAGTCTCATGCAGTCATGGGTGGGGACTTCTAGAGTTTGTGATTAGCACTTGATCCACTGGGATTATGGATGATCTAAGGCTGAGATTATGGGTTTTACTTCCCATGGGATTATGGGTGTGTGTATTTTCCCCAGCCTGGGGCAAAGAGTCTGAATGTAATATAAGAGAGATAGAGACAGATTCTCTCTCTGTTGCAGTTGTTGGCCTGTGGCCATTGTTGCTATTCTGCTGCCATGACATGTTGCTCTACCATGTGCTGTTCTGTCTTGTGACCAGCTGAGTAGGGACTGAAACCTCCACTAACTGTGAGCTAAGCAAACCTTTTGTTCCTTTATTTTGAGTGTCAGATATTTGTCCCAGTAATGAGAGAAGAGTAATTGAGACAAATACGTTTATTCAGTTAACTGAAAATTTAGTGCAATTAATGTACCTAATGTCATGATAGGCATGCTGTCTTGTGTTTACTAAGCATTAATAACACTTATAAATATATAATTTTTGATGCCTTTAAAAGTAGAGGTCAGCAAGCTATGACCTTCAGATCAAAATTTTCCAACCTCTATTTTGAGTTATTTTCTTTTGTCTGTTTTAGTTCCACTAAAACCTAGTCTAATACTATGGATTGAACCAAGGACCTTTACACTGAGTTATCTCTCTAGGGTTATTGTCTTCTTTCTTTCTTTTTTTATTTGATTCAAGGTCTTGCTAAATCACTAAATTATACAGGCTTATTTTGAGATTGTAGTCATGCTGTCTCACCACCCCAGAGTGCTGAGATTTGGGATTTAAAAAACTGAGTTTTAATGGAAGACAAGTATAACTCATTCATTTACTGTGATCTATAACAGCAGAGATGCAAACTTGAAACAAAAATTATGTCCAGCAAGGCCGTAATAGCTACTTACTAGTACTCAAAGGAAATCCAATGATCCCGTCTTTATAGCACAGTGACACACCCTGACTTTGGTTTGCAGGATTCGTTATAATGCGGCTGCAGTTACTCTTCACCATGAGCATCATGCAGTGTTTTTACTTAAAACATTTGGATCACAAATTCCTCATGTCATTCAGGCCTTGCATGTGCATTTTTTATTACATAAATTTCTCTCCTATTTGACTGTCTTTCAGGCAGAGTAGTTCTTTTTGCCTTTGCTATTATTCTGATACATTCTACTATAATTATTTTAGTGTGAATGGTTGTCCAAAGATGCCATTAATATATATTTAATGATACATTCTCAATAAGATAAATAAATATAGAAAAAGTTAGAATATCATATAAAACATATTTTTAAAACATTTATGATTTTGAAGTCTTAGGTATGGATAGGGCCCATAGTTAATTAAGTAACTTGCAAATTAAAAAAAAATTAAATGAATTCAACTTGAGCAAGTGATTCCTGAAACTAAACGATAAGTTTCTGATGTGATAGGATAAAGGGAAAATTGAAAACTTTTCCTAACTAATTAACATCAAAGTAGAAGAAAACTGAGACTAGTAATAATAATTCTTTTTTATAGGTGAAGAACATTTTAGGGTATAAATGCATCACATTTTCTTTATCTCTTTGTAAGTTAATACACAATATTTTTCCATTTCTTAACTATTAGGATGGTCCGGAGTGAACGTGGAGTCTAGCTATCTCTTGTGAATTGTTATTTCATTTTGTATATAAATATACCCAGCACATGGATTACAGGACTAAATGGTAGCTATATTTTGAATTTCTTATAGATTTTTCATGTTATTTTCCAAAATAACCATATTAATTTCCATTTCCACCAAGAGTATAAAAGTACTTTCTCCTGTCTCCATCCATGCCAGCATAGATTTTCTTTATTCTTCTTGATAATACTCTTGTCCTTTGCAATAAAATGGATTGAACTAGAAATCATTACATTTAGTGAAATAAGCCAAGTGCAAAAAGACTGTACTGAATGATTTCACTCATGTGAAATCTAGGAAAGTTAATCTCAAAGAAGATGAGGGTTAAATTGTTGCTTCTGGAGGTGGGTGGGTGACTGGGGTATGGAGTTAGGGTAGAGTTTGATAAATGGACACTAAATTCTAGTGGATAGAAGTATGTTCTGATATGCTATTACCTAGTAGGAAACTAGAAAGTTGTAGCATACTATATATTTCAAAAGACTAGGAGAAAGAATTCTAAAAATCTTATTAATAAATAAACTTGAGTTGTTCAGGAGATGCATATGTTTAACTTGAATTAAATGTTATTTTTGTGTAAATATGTTGAACTATTATATAGTATTCCCTTTTGATATCGTCCATTTTTGTTTCTCCATATCAATTTTTAAAACCTTGCCATATGAAGGTAAAGCAAGTCTTTGAGGAAATATATAGAATTAAATTTAACATGTGGGCTGTGTAGATGGCTCAGTTGAATAAGTGCTTCCCTGGCAAGCGCAAAGGCCTGAGTTCAATTCCCAGATCTGCCCCCCTCAAACATTAATAATAAATAAATAAATTTAACAGGCATGTTAGGAAGTTTAAACAAATATATGTAAAGGGGTTTGTTTGTTTGTTTATCTATTTATTTATTTATATTTGTATTTTAGGGAAGGGTCTACAGGATGGTCAAGGTCTCGCTACTAGATCCTATGCATAGTGATTTGCCTGTTTACAGCCTCTCAAGACTAAAACCAAATAGGTAAATTTGCCCAAAATGTATATGTTTATCTTAAATTGTAGTAATTTGAACAGGTGTGAGCCACCACACCCAGCCTCAATTGCTGTCTCAGCGTGGCTGGGGGAAGCGGAGCGAGCATGGCTGGCCCATGGATGGGACCCTCGCCCCTGAGCCTGCTTGCAGGCACTTTAATCTGCTGAGCTATTTGGCTGGCCCTGTAAAGAGATTTAAAATAAAAAAATAGTAGTTGTAGTGGAAATTAATTCAGGAAGATGAGACATAATAAACAAAAGCTGAGTAAGAGTCACAGAATAGTGATTAAAATAAAAATAAACAGTAGTAGGAACCAAAACTAGGTCATAATTATAGAAATTATGAAATTATTAGAAATATTTTAAACGGTCTTTCAAGATAAAATTGAATTTGCTAATTATCATATATTTTTGACATGTGTAAACTGAGATGGCAGAGATCTGGGGAGATGATGCCAAGAGTATTAAAGTCTAAACATTGAGTTAATTCCTGTAAGTATAAACAAAATATAAATTAAATGAAAAATTATAAGAAGTGACACTCTATGAACTTATAAGAAATAGCATAGTAAAGATCCTAATAATCAGTTGTTCATATTTCTGGGTGTGTACATGAATGCAGCCTAATCTCAAAGCCCCAATAACCTTTGTCATAGAAGCTGATACAGGGATTCTAAATGTCCTGTGGAATTATTGATATATAAAGAACAGAAGGATATTTGAAGACTAAAACCAAATAGGTAAATTTGCCCAAAATGTATATGTTTATCTTAAATTGTAGTAGTTTGAACACAGTACTATACAAATTATAGAAAAATAGAGAACATCTAAACAGACTTTTGCATATATGTAGAACTGCTACACAATGCTAATGACATTTAGTGATATAAATTTTTTCAGTTCTATTTTTAGTTTGTTTCATTTCACTCAGTTTTCATAGTTCTTGCTAATTCAATCATTTGGTATTATTTAAAGTGAATGACTGGGCTGGGAAGATAGCTCAGTAGAATAAGCACCTGCCTGGCAAGTGCAGGGTCCTGAGTTCAATCCCTGGTACCAAAATAAAAATAAAATAAAATAAAATAAAATAAATTAACGGGGAAGGGTTTTTGGTTTTATGTTAACATTTGAAGTTCTTCTATTGTATGTCTTCCAGACTATTGAAGACAATAAAACAAATAAGTTTTTCCACTCTTCATCCTAATGTTATAAGTCATTATTTTACTGAAATGACTGTTACTATTTTCTAAGTTTAACAAATTATTTTCCTTTCAACACAAGAGCAGAAACAATATCAGTTGTACTGAACCCTGTGATTTCATTTCAATGTACTGTTTAATCAAACTATGAAGAATGATTTTGTTCAGTTGTAAACAACATGCTGTAAGTCAAATGATTATCTGTAAAAATTTTCCTACCCAGAAACAACAAATTGATATTGTATTTCTGTTTTGGGCAATCTGTGGTCACTATGTTTTAAATACTGGCACCTTATTATAGGAGAAAAAGATCTGTAACCCCAAAGAAAATAAATTTCAATAAAACAAGGAGGCAAATGCTTTAAGTGTGAGATAATTCCTCTACATTAATTTCTTTGGAAAGTGGCATTTCTAAACAATCAAGTGTCATCTCTTGGGAACTGTATTAATTAACATCCCGGGCAGATGAGATAGCTCGGCAGTCTAGCTCCTGCCCAGCAAGCATAAGAACCCATGTTAAATCCATGATACCGCATGCTGTGTAGGCCCGAGGATTGTGTGTTGGTGCATGCCTGTAATCCCAGAACTCTAGAGGCTGAGACAGGAGGATCACTGTGAGTCCAAGCTGCATAGCAAGACCCTCTATGAAATAACAAACAAACAAATGAATAAATAAAGAAAAAGTTAGGAAGAAACTATCATCTGTACCCACATTTACAAACACAAAGAAGTAGGAATACAAACAAACTAGTTCAATCATTATGAAAATCCATATAAAGAGGTTTCAACAATTTAAAATTAGAAATTCCATTTGACCCCTTCATACCTCAGGCACATTCCTTTGACAGTGAATGGCATCACACCGCAATAACTCACAGGGCACATCGCCACAGTGAGAGGAGCACAACTCGCACTAGCTCCTCAGAACAGCCTAGATGTGCACCGAGAGAAGAGCAGGCCCCTTGGCCATTCAGTTTAAATACTAGAATATAGCTGGATCAAGAGTAATCTATGGACGGTGAATGAAGTGGAACAACCTGAAAATAGAATTTAAAAGATTTTATATACACATAGTTTTTTTTAAACAGGAAATAATTGATAGTCTTCAATCTTACAGAAAAGTGAATTATAGAATTATATATATCTTATGGTTTCATTTAACCAATGTTACAATTTCAAATGCAAATGTGATATATATATATATATATATATATATATATATATATATATATATATATATACATAGTTAGTTAATTAGTTAGTTAGATCGATGCAGGCAGTGGAGTGAAATAATGTTATTGCAGAGAAATTGAAAGTAACTTGAGACTAACTATAATACTAAGAAAAATAACTGAAGTAAACCAAAAAAGGGGATATAAATGAAGAACCATTTTGTATCTGTACATACAGAATAGTTAGCATGGATAAACAGCTGCTTTCCTCTTAATTCAATGAGAAGAAAAATTTGTACTAATAGTGTTGGGACAGGATATCATGTCTGCATCTTGTACTATGAATAACCACTACAAAGACAACAATATGCAACGTACTAATTATTGAAACTGTCCTATTAATCAGTTTTGAAACTATCTCATTGCTATTTGTATCTCAATAAAATTAATAAAAAGGGAATTTTAAATGTGAAATTGTTTATCTCATTTGGAAAATTTAAAATATATAAAAAGTAAAATAAGGGAGAAATGGTAGGAGAAAAGATGGCAGGCATTTTGGAATTAGGTACTTTAGGAATTAGAAGAAAAAAAGGACAGAAAATTATAAAGACATCTTTATTTTTAATTTTTGTATTTTATTTATTTATTTTTTATGTATTTAGTACAGCATTCTACAGGGACTCATTATGCAGATTGCACTCAGAGTGACCCTCCTGTTTTCAGCCTCCCAAGTGCTGGGACTACAGGCGTGCACCACCACACCTGCTCTCAGACACCCTCTCAGTGCGCCCTGTTTTAGGGCCAGCACAGCGTTCAGAGTTCGAATCCCAGCCGGTGCACCTGCCTAAGCAGGTGCTTTAGTCCACTGAGCTATCTGGCTGGCCCTGCTAAGATATCTTTAAAATCAAAATAGACATACATTTTATGTATTGCAAACATTTGTCTTTTTTTTTTTAAAGGAAGCAGTATAATTCATTTGTAAACAATGTACAATTAAGATAAAAATTTACAAGTTAAAAATCTAAAAAGCTGTTTTTTGAAAACCCTACAGATTTAAAATATACACTTTTAAGTAACTGATGAGAGAATTCAATAAACTCAGAGTAGACTCTTAGATAAAATGATGACATTCTTTTAGAAGAGGAGAAACTGGTATGTGGATGATCCATATCAGAAGTATCATGGTCAAACAAACCTCAAAGTACAGATCAGAAAATTTTAAATCTATTGGATCTATATCTCTGTGTACATGATGTCTTTGCAAAAATGACTAAGTGTAAAAAAATTTACTAGCTGATTTGTAGACAAATAGTTCTAGTGTTCAATTTATGAAAATATTAACTCATTAGATTAAACATACCCAGATTTGGTCAAGGAAAAGAAATCATAAAATATAAAATTTAATGGTAACTAAAACTAAATATTGACAATAATAACAAGAATAGTTGAATATTTAAATTTAATTTAGAAATATTAAATTATGGAAATTAATGCCAACTATAGATGTGGTCATTCTAAGATAAAGAGAGATAAAACCTAGTTAAAGTGATAGGTGGAATTATTATTAATATTATCATAAAATTATAATGTTTAGTTTACCTCTGTTATTTTTCTTAGTATTATGGTTGGTCTCAAATTACATTCACTTTCTCTCCAATAACATAATTTCACTTCATATATATATATATATATATATATATATATATATATATATATATATGTGTGTGTGTGTGTGTGTGTGTGTGTGCATGTGTGTATATCTCACATTTGCATTTGAAATTATAACATTGCTTAAATGGAACCATAATTATAAAATTACAATTTTTTCACCAAAGTTAGGTTGATTATTTATGAGAACGTTTAATAAAGTAAAAGAGTATGTTGTGAAACTGAGCTTGAAAATGGAGATACTAAAGTAGAATCAAAATAATTATTTTTAAAATATAAAACGATTGCAGGTAAAAACTTTTATTATACTCAATAAGAATGAGGCAATCATCAAAATCCTAAAGGTTTCCAGTGTGCATTTAAGAATTGTGTATGGACAGACAACATAGAAATCTGAAAAGAAGAGTCCTAGTGTTTTGTATTGTTGGGGTACATACAATAAACTTTGGAGTTATATGCTAGATGATTTAGTGCCTGTAATATAAAATCCAGATCATGAACCTGTCAAATAAAAGAACATGAATCTCCTATGGATTTTCAAGCTTCACACATTTTTTTTTTAACAAGAATTGTAAATAAAATAAAAACTAAATAAAAGGTTGGGCTGGGGATACGATTTAGTGGCATAAGTGCTGCCTGGCAAGTGCAAGGTCCTGAATTTGATCCCTAGTACCAACAAGTAAATAAGAAGGAAAGAAAAGAAAGATCATAACTATTGATCCTACAAAACATAGTAACTGTTAAAGAAGTTTGAAAAATTAAATATAGTAGAAAACTTACTATCAAAACTGGGTCAAAATAGATACATTACTGAAGCAAATACATACAAGCGTGCATCAGAGATAAAAGATAGTCATGTACTTAGTGAGCTAACCAAAAGTTCTCAATCAGTTAATCACACAAACATATTTTTTTGTAAGGTAGAGAAAGGCAGACTTGAACATGGAGTTCAAGACAGGAATGCTGGCATCATGCAATTGTCACACTACATTTTTTGGTAGCTCAGCTTGAGGAAAGGAGCTAATTTTCAAAAATTGTTTATCTAGAATATAATATATTGATATTATATTCTTATATATATATTCTTATATCATAGATATATTTATATATATATATGTATATACATATATATATTCTTATTTCATAGTTATATTTCATATATATGAATAAATTTCTAAAAACAGAATGATGCATTTAAACTAAATAAAAGACTACTGAAGGATAATATGAACATTGTGGAGAAACCTTCACATGGTTAGATCCAAAATTTCCACCCAAAAGGTCATTTTTTTGAGGTTTTGTTGTTGATGGGTTTTGTAAAATTGACCATGATTGAACAATGAGCTCTCTAATCGTACCTGAAGGTGAATCCATAGAGAAGGTCACAATTGGAGGGTGTTACTGAGGAGGTGTGAGCCGGCTGGAGGGGTAGGTAACTAGAGCATCTAGATCACGGTCTTACAGCTGAGACAGGATAGCTGACCTCACCGGGTTTAAAGGAGAAATTCATTTTGACTGACAGTTTCTGTAGCCAGCTGGCCTCAGGGCAGATAGAGCACGACAGAGGGGCTCCACAGACGGAGCAGAGTGAAGGGAGAAGCAGGAAAGGGAAGTCCTGGGTCCAGGTCAGGATCTCAGTGACAACCTTAGCCAGGTCCGACTTCGTAGGGCAAGCTCTGCTACTGCACGCATAGTGAGGGTGCACCTACCGCTGAGTACAGTTCTGCTCTGAGTCCCTCACACCTCAAAAGCCTGGCCTCTGAACACATGGGATATTTGGGTAAGCACCTCGGTCTGAGCCATAACATTCTCTCATTCTCTCCCTTGCTTCCAAAAGAACTTTGGTTCACTTCCTTATCCAAATGCATTTGGACCATCTCTAGGTATTGCCCAAGTCTTACAGTTCCACAGTGCTTCCAGGTTTAAATATAAAAATCTCTGATATTGGCTACAAACTCTTAGCCTTCAGTTCCTGAAAAATATTAAAAAGAAAGTTCAACGTTGCCAGCGTGAAATGAGTCCTCGTACATGTTTCCATTCTTTGTGAAGATTTGGTAAAATTGGATCTAAGTCTCATATTATTGTTTATTTACATCTATCTGAAAAAACACTTAGAAAGGGGAATACAGAGGTAGACATGGTGGACTGAAGTGATTAAGATTATGAACCCATGAAGATCTTATGTAACTTATAGATGACTAGAAATTATCACTTGTAAACTTGTAAGTATGGCTAGCATATCTCACTGAATTTTCTTTTTCTGGGGTGGAACCAGGCATTAAACTCATATTCCTGTGCATGCCAGGGAAGCGCTTATTCTAGTAAGCCATCTCCCCCAGCCCCTTTCTCATTAAAATCTTAATGCTACTTACAGTTTCCCACTTCATTGACTAGCTCAGCTATTACCTTCACATTGAGAATTTCATTTCATTGTATAGACAACTTAAATACAAATGTCCTAACTTATAATTATTTTACATTATGATAGTACTGAAGGAAAATGTATTCAATAGAAACTATAAATTTCAGGCTTGATTTTTTTTCCAAGTTTGATATGTGATACTGTGTACTTGATATGTGATATTCTTCCATGCTGCTGTGATGGCAGTGATCCGTAACTCCTCGCTCCTGTTCTGATCATGAGAGGATGAAAAATGAATGCCCCACACTGTGCTGTTGCCAGAATTTTTAAGTGTTGTGGTTTGTGTTTTTGCATATGGTGATGCTCATGCTACTCAATGCTTTAGTTTAAAAAACACACTTTATGTTAGAGGAGCTTTTAAGCTAATGTCAATGCTCTGAATGTACAAGAGGTAAGGTTGATAAAGCATAGATGATGACAGGACTAAATATATTACATTCATTCTCAATTTATATGCATCCAGCTATGATACCCTTGTCTAGACATAACTCAACCGGTTTTCAGGGATGAATAACCATTTGTCCAACTTGTGTCTCTGTTCTATTTTATAGTGCTTTAATTCAATTAGAAATCCTTGTTAAGATGCAGCATGTAAATATCTTTACAAATAAGTATTTAGCTTTATAATTAAATCAGATTTATTTATATACCCATCTTATGAAATTGAAACAAACTATTAAATACTTTAGCATAAGACTGTTAACTTGTTTCTGTTTCCTTTTCCTCCTTGCTGGGAGAAAATACCCTACCCTCACAAGGAAGGAAGGAAAAGTTATGTAACTCACTGTTTCTGGAGATTTCAGTCCATATTCTGCTGGCTCCAAGGCAGAGGGGCACATGGCAGAGGGCAGCATTCGTGCCAGCAGAAAACAGCAAAGAGCAGAGGGGAATCCGCGGAGGCAGGGGCTAGCAAGCCTCTCTCCCTTCCCTCTATTGCGTTCAGGGGATCCACCCCAGGGCAGTGCAGCACTCACACCCATAGTCCCAGCACTGGATCATGCATTAACCACAGAACTCTGGCATTCTGCCCTAATAAGTGCATGAGGCTTTAGGGGGACAACTAGACACAAAGCATAACAATTGACATGTACAGAGCATATGGGTTTTATAGAGGCTTGAATTTTTTTACATCCTGTAAACATGATTTGAAATGAGTTCTAAAGTATCCCTTACATAACTACACAGAACAAAATTCAGAAGTATAACATATTTGTATTTTCTTTCTTTACTAAGTGAATATCAAGTCCAAAGCAATTTTCATAAGAAAAGTAATTTCAGGTAAAATTGAGGAAAGAAAGAGAGGAACCCCATGGTCACATATATATTTGGAAGAAAGGTCATTTCTTTATTGAGATGACTGTACAAATTTTTGAACATTTCCCTTTAAGTTTTCAAAAAATTTTAATCTGAAAACCACTGTACTTTTCTTTAAACAACTCCAAGCTCTTCGACAAGAATTTATCAGATTTCTTAAGCAGCTGTTTGCAATTTTGATTAATGGTTATAACTATTAACCATAAGACAGCAGAAGGATATTGTGACAAAAATTGGTAAGGGTGATTTCTTATACATGTAAATGTGAAAATTACTAGAACTGTATCCTTTTGCCACACATGAGGTCACTCCTTACACTCTCAATTTTTATAACAAAGTTTTCTGTTGACTCATTTATCATGAAATATTTTCTATTATGTTGTTGTTTACATCCAGTGCATTTGCATTTCCCACTAGCAAGTTGCTTAGGTGCTCATTAAATGTTTCTTCAAAAAACTTTTGTAAATGAAATAATATCTACATATACTTCAATGTATCTATATCCCCACAAATATAAATATTTATTGCACATTTGTTATCAAGAGTTCTCTTATACAAACTGTGTATAAATAACATGATCTTTGCCTGTGCAAGTCATACTTTAGAGTGGGACAAAGTATCAACTGATCAGTACAATTTGGCTTTTCTTGCTGTTGTTGTTGCCAGCTGAGCACCCCCTAGGGGTAGGGCTGGTACAGCATGTGGTACCAGAGATCAAACTGCGGTCCCTGAACTTGCCTATGTTTGCCTAAGCAGGCACATTTAAAAAAATTTTTATTTATCCCAACTGTACTGACTATATCTGCACTAATGGTGGTTGGACAGGATATTATGTCGGCTTTTAGTGCTATGGTCATCCATTAGGTAAATAATTATTGAATCTTTGATATAATTCAGCTATAAAAAACCTGTAAATATAATATCATGTATGCACCTTGTACAATACCAAAACGTTATGAAAACAGTTTGCAATGTATTAATACATCGACTCTGTATGGTTAAGGTGTTTTGAAACCGTCTGATTGACATTTGTATTTCAATAACATAAAAATAAATGGAAAAAAAATTTTTATTTGGTTAATTATTTATTTTTGTGTGTTTTAGGGAAGGCTCTACAGGGTATACAGGGTCTCACTACTAGATCAGACTCATAGTGATTTGCCTGTTTCCAGCCTCCCAAGAGCTGGGATTACCAGTGCTTGCCCCCACACTCAGTCTCAATTTCCATCTCAGTGTACCCCTGGGGTGGGGCTGGCATGGCACAGCAGGCCAGGGGATCTAACCCCTGGCCCCTGTGCCTGTTGCAGGTGCCTTAGTCTGCTGAGCTGTTTGGGCTGCCCAAAGACACACACTTAACAGAGGTCAGGCAAGCCCTGTATCACTGAGCCACACCCTCAGTCCTAGAAGGCACTTTAGACCACTGAGCTATCTCTCCAGGCTCCTCAGTACAATTTATAATTACTTAAATGAAACAAATTTATTGATAAAAACTTTTAACGAAGCTGTAGCATTTCTTCTTTCTCTTAGTGGGTCCAACTCTAACCAAAGCTCCCAAAACCTGTTACTTACATGAAAATATTAATAAAAAGCATATGGATAAAATATAAATATTCAAATATTTAGTAACTATTTCCTTCATAAAATGGGTCCTCTTGCAAGTCATGAAAATATTTTGTTGTTTTGTATTGCACAAAAACAGGTCAACATATTGCAGACAATTTCTTGATAAATATTTTTTAAATGATGGAAATAATTTATAAACAGAGAAAATGTAGAAGTGAGATTCAGTTCAGTTTGGAATTATTTGCAATTCTGAAGGTAAAGTAAAATTTAGTTATGTCTTACCTAGTTTATATAATCCTTAAAGTATTGAAGTAGAAAATCACTACCAAAATTCAAAGTTTATAAGAAAAAGAACATTTAAGATAAGAAGTCATATTCTGAATGATTTTGTATCTGTACATCTTTCCCTTTAAATTACCTTGTGTCTTCTTACTTATCCTCACCACTTTCAAATTAGTCTAAAAGGTAACCTAAATGATTACTCATTCAATTTAATTGAATATCACTTGGATACACTGCCCCCTACTTTTCTAATTTCCTAACACTTGATTAGGGGTTGCTAAAAAAACACTGAAAATGTGAACTCATTTCCTCAGATTTTGTTATTGCCTTTCAGAGAGATATTAAAGGTGTGAAAATTAATCTAAAATGATACATAGAGATAATATTGAAACTTGAAGTGAGATTCTAAGCAATGTCTTCATACCTTCTTATATGTTCTTGTAAATCCATTTTGTTATTCTTTTAATTAATATTCCTTTGCTGAAGTTTCAAAATGTACCAGGCATTGTGCTTGGAAATAATATACAAAAATTAAATGAAAATTTCAAATTACAAATAATGTAAAAGCAGTGCTATTTCCAGAAATATGTTAAAAATCAAGCTATTTTTTAGTTCTGTGATTAAACATACTTATGATACATGTAGATTATATTTCACCGTGAACCATAAATAAAATATCAGCATGTATAAACAGTAATCTACTTTGGTTGATTTAAATTTTATGTACATTTATATTGGTAATCAAATCCTTCCTATAAAAGACTTCCTATATAATATGTCATCACTCTGGGCCTGTCTCTTTTACTACTATCTACTTATACAACCTAACATTTATATTTCTCTTGGGGACTTAGCACATATGTATCTTGTATGATCACAATTGAGCTCCTTCTGATCCCTACACTCCCTTCTCCTCTTTGCCCAGGCCTTTCCTGTGTCCACAGGGTCCACCCTCTCTTTTCTGTTACCCTCCTTTATTTTTTTTCCCTTTATGTAGATTATAGTTTAAGTCTGTTGTAGAAAAGAAGCCATTCAATATTTAACTTTCAGTGCTTATTTCAATAATATTACAGCCTCAAAATCTATTTTCCTAGGAATAGCTCAAATTTATCTATCTTCATGGTTAGAAAATATTCTACTTATACATAAGGTTGATGTGAATGTATATATGATTTGCATATGGTTATGTATTATTCTATTTTTGTACACATATAAATATATATATATGCATATATAATTTTCTTTATCCATGTTGCCTGTTGATGGATAACTAGGCTGTTTTCATACTACCATTTTTGCTTATATTGCTATATACATGGAAAAGCATGTAGTATCATAGTTATATGATTTTAAATCTTTCGGGAAGATACTCAGGAAAGTAGAAGTTTTATTTTTTATATTTAGAAGAATTTTCCTCCATACTGATTTCTACTGTAATGACATTAGTTTATATTCCCACCAATCACTTTTATATATAAACATATAATTGAAGTTATTTATTTATGTATTCATTTTTATGTATTTGGTACCGTGTCTTGCTACTCAGCTTTGAATTACAGTGACTCTCCTGCTTTCAGCCTCCCCAGCGCTGGGATTACAGGCTTGAGCCGCCACACTGGGTCTCTGTGCGGGGCCGGCGCATTGCCGCGCGGGTCTAGGAACCCCAGGCTGTGGGCTTACCTAAGCAGGTGCTTAGCCTGTTGAGCTATCTTTCTGGTCCTGAAATGTTTTTTATCTATTTCTATTCATGTATAATAATAATACTTTCAACCTGCATAGCCAAAAGATTTTGATTATGTCTTTTTCAAGATGTAATAGGAATTGTTCTAGTAAAACTAGATGCTCTTTAAAATTTATTTAATCACTGTTCTAGCTTTCTTTTAACTATTAGAAATATTAGAGTGCTTAATATAGGTTAGTATTTTAAATATTTTTCTAAGTGAAGTCATTGCCATCCATATTATCATTTGAGGATAATACTTTATTTTAATTTGACAAGCAGTGTTGCTTTTCTTAATACTAATTGAATTAGAGCCAAAAGGAGAAATTATATTAATTGTAAGTTTTTCAGTACTACCTTTGTCATGACACATTGGGCACATACTAACTCTAGACTCTAGGACAAGGTCAGAGAAATTTTATTAAAAAAAGGAAAAATTGAACTGAATTGAAATTTATCACAGGGATTTTTTTTACTACACTAAGAGCAATCCCAGTATAACTGAACAAAATAAATTCTTCCACAAAAATTGAAACAAAATAGAAAATAAGTGTTTGGATCAATATTTAATTATTAATATTTAATTATTAGCAATATTGATTAATTGATATTTTATTAATCAATGTCATCTTATTATCAGTCTTTTTTGTTAATATATTAATCATATTTTAGCATTAATGCAGAATTTTAATTATATGCATTTGATCTTTGTATATAGAACCACAATCTTTTGAAGTTTTTAGTAGAGTGGCACAAAAGAGAAATCTAATACTATATTGCTAGAAGTTAGTGCATTTCACAATATATACCACTATTTTCCAAATGTCTCTAAAATTTCTTGAAATGGGTTAAACCAGGGCTTTCATGGAATCTGATTATGAAGCCCAGTGTACCACCTGAAAGGTAACCTCTGAAAGAGCTTGAAAAGAAGGAAGAATTTAACAAGTTCCAGAGACAAATCATTTAATTTATACTGTTCAGAGTTCAATTAAATATTACCACCATTTAATTTATTTTAAAATACCAACTAGAAAAAAAAATCAATGTTTTAAAAGGGAATGTAGGACTTTATATTATGGCGGTCCAGCCTTATTAATGGAAGTTGGCTCCAGAAACTTCTAAAAAACAGTATGAAAGAAAGTGAACTTAGGATGATTGCACTTTGACAGCTAGAAGCGAGAGTATTTCTCAGCTTCTCAAACCATTTCTGTATAGCTAAGCTCACACTGTCTATGGTGAATTATTAGAAGTCACTCCAAGTGCTCAGTTTCAGAGAAAAATGTTCTTTTTACCCAACCTCAGTACAATTGCTTTGTTTGGTTTTTATAGCATCTAACAGATTTTTGTCATCAGGAAATTCATATCGCTGCAAAACTGGCATAAAAGTGCTAAGAAAAGAGTATATGAGGTAGTTTAAAGTAACTCTGAATGATGCGAAGCTCAATCAAAGGACACGTGTGGCTTCCCGTAGTTTGTGTGTTAGTCTGAACTATTTAAAACCTATATCCACGTATCCTGAGACAGTGGTACCACGCACACAGTGAAAACAGAATGAAACTCACAGTTACGTCATATAGCATTTATAGGAATAGTTCATGTAACTCGAAGCTATGTTATTTACAATAGAAAATGTCTTCTGTACACGAAAGTCATTGACTTTTGTTGCAAATCAGGTACATTTTCTTATGAAAATTAGTAGAGTATATATATTTTATATTAATTTTATTGAGAAAGAAATAGTAATGAGACAATTTCAAAACAGATTAGTAGGACAGTTACAATAATTAATACACTGAATATTGGTGTCTTTGTAGTAGTTATTCATAGTGCAAGATGCACACATGATATTTTGTCTAAACGGTATTGGTTCAAAATTTTCTTCTCATTGAACTAAGAGAAAGTAGCTGCATATAATAAAGTATACTGAAAATATAAACACTTCAATGTTTAATTGGTTTAATAAACAACATAATGAAATATTTCATATTTTAGCAAAGTATATTAGAAACAAATATTAGCATCCAATTATAACAGTAAGTCACCTGTCCAGACATATTTATCATAAATATTTAAGTTTTAATGTTTTCAAGGACTTTGACTTGTAAATATTAATATATAGCCATAATACATAAAAATAATAACTGAAAGATTTAGAAGTTGAAATAGTTTCAATGTTTCCTAAATCTTCCTAGTAGTATATTTAGCCTTTTTTCTTCACATTTATATATAATAAGGTAGTCTTTGGGGCGGGGAGATGGCTCAGTGGAATAAGTATTTCCCTGGAAAGCATAACGGCCTGAGTTCAATCCCTGGTTCCACCAAAAAAAAAAAAAAAAAACTCAAGAAATTGTAACTGCCTATTAAATGGATTTTCTAAAGCTTTAGGCTGAGGAACACATATACTTTCATTTATTTTTTCCTTTGTCTTTTCCACTGCTTGGCTTTCCATAAGGCTTGGGCTACTTGTGTACCTCTGTGCTAGACTCCATGACAACCACATTTCTTCACAGAATTTTATTTCCTGTATTCTTTTATTCATTTTTTTTTTGGTCAGGCTGGCCTCATTCCAATTATATTGCCAATATACACATAATTCATTTTCTTTCACTTTCACCTGATGATACATAGCTGAGAGTATGGGTGAAAGAACCTATCATGCAACTTTATTTTTGGTGGGGTCACCCCTTCTTGTTATAGTTATTACTACTCGTTAATAAACTAAAGGTGGCACAATGTCGTGACACTGGCTCAGCCAGTCAACTATATTCTGTTTGAAAAGCTAATTAATTGTATTCTGCAGAGCTTGTAAATGTCTAAATCTAAGTGTTTAAACCTTCCCACAAATAATGAGGTAAAGCGTGGCCAATTCCATTCTTCCTTTCCATATTGACACTATCAACCGCATCTCTTCACATTGTCATCATGCACAACCAAATTATTTGTCCTGTGACTTCTTTCACAGCTGATTTCCTTTTCAAGTACATCGTGCTGTTCATCTGCTGTCCCTCTTTTCAATTAGAAACATATTTGGGGGTAAGCCTTCTCATACTCAGATTACAAATGGCTGGAACATCCTTGCATTCTCTGCTGTCATCTCAGATTTGACAATCCATTCAACCACGATTCACAGATCACAGAGTAAATATTAACAGCCTTCTTTTGTTGCCAAAACTTAAACCAGCTCATTTCATTTATTTTCTTTTACTCATGGCCTCTGATGATAAGGTTACAGTGGGCTTTTTTCTGCTATTTGCTTTTGTTTTTACTCTTCAAAATAAAATTGAAAGAAAAAAAAGATTACTGGTGAAAATTCATTTTGCAAATAGGTAAAACTGGCAAAGTCTTCCTTTTCTGTTTTGAGACACTCAATTTTTTTGCTTTCATTTGATTTTTTTTGTTGTTGTTTGCATTTTTATTTTTGAATTTTCTTGGGGATTATACTACATGACTCTCGGTTCTCCTGCAGAGGATGGTGTTTCTTTCCAGTCAGTCTTGTGAGTTTATAGAGGTTTCAGTGCAGTCAGCTGGCTCCAAGTTAGGGCAGCGTGGCAAGAGGACACTGCGGAGAGGAAATGTTGGTGCCGTGGCAGGGTAGGCAGCGGTAGGGAGCAGTAAGCAGCAGGCAATGAGCCTGCTTTACTCTTTTATCCCCAGCAAACTACTGAAAAAGCTTAGTAAAGCTTCACTATTGTAAGATGACGCTAGAGATAACTCTCATGTAGCTTCAGCTGATGTCTTTCTTCAGCTAATATGCAGGAAATAGCTATTGTTTTGCAAGCTACTGTGAAAAACACTGAAGACACCAAACGAGTCTGATGCTCACAGTGCTTACAAGAAACAGCAAGTGGAGTTATTTGCAATAAAAAAGAGGAAAATTTCAAAAAGAACTTAGATAAAAATGTCGCTGATATAGGTAAATATGTATATCATATTTGGAATACATTAGCGACCATACTCTCAAGTGAAATACATCAGACTGACATGTGCAAACATCATATTGTCTGTTTAGTGTAGGAAACTGAAAATAATAAATAAAATCTGAAGGGTACAGTAGATACTGGGAAAAGGAAATGAGCTTGTTGAAAAGGATAGAATTATTAAGTTGAGAGAAGGATGGGAGAGAAAGTGGGGAAAAGATATATCTATGTATGTAAGCAGAATGGTTTATATAACTGTACTGTGAATTGCTGCTGGGCTGTGCAAAGGAGCAATTAGTGCTTAATTTGTTTTGTCTCCTTTTCAATCTTTTGACCTTTCTCTCTTCTTAATTTCTTATATGTTTCTTTCTTTTTTTTATTCCTCTAATTTTACATCCATGTATCTGGTAATATGAACAACTAATTTAAAGACAAAACTATGAAATACAACAAACACTGTGAAATTCATTTTTATCTTATTTAGTGAAATTCTGTATCATTTGTAATTATTCTGTTTTAATCCTGTGTTTTAGTGCCCTCTAAAAATAAAACTTTAAACTTTTTCACAACAGGTTTGCCATAAGAGCACAGGTGTAGTAAAAGCCACCACTAAATCCAAGCCAACATGGGAAAGGAAAAGACATTAATATCGTCGTCATCGGACACGTGGACTCGAGCCAGTCCACCACCACCGGCTATCTGATCTACAGATGTGGTGGCATCGACAAAAGAACCACTGAAAAATTTGAGAAGGAGGCTGCTGAGATGGGGAAGGGCTCCTTCAAGTATGCCTGGGTGTTAGACAAGCTGAAAGCTGAGCGTGAGCGTGGTATCACCATTGACATCTCCCTGTGGAAATTTGAGACCAGCAAGTATTATGTGACCATCATGGATGCCCCTGCACACAGAGACTTCATAAAAAACATGATTACAGGCACATCTCAGGCTGACTGTGCTGTCCTGATTGTTCCTGCTGGCATTGGTGAATTCAAAGCTTGTATCTCCAAGAACAGGCAGACCTGTGAGCATGCCCGTCTGGCTTACACACTGGGTGTGAAGCAACTAATTGTTGAAGTTAACAAAATGGATTCCATGGAGCCACCCTACAGCCAGAGGATTTATGATGAAATTGTTAAGGAAGTCAGCACCCACATTAAGAAAATCGGCTACAATCCTGACACCGTAGCTTTTGTGCCTGGTTGAATGATGACAACAAGCTGGAGCCAAGGGCTAACATGCCTTGGTTCAAAGAATGGAAGGTCACTCGTAAAGATGTCAATGCCAGTGGAGCCACACTGCTTGAAGCTTTGGATTGCATCCTCCCTGACAAGCCTTTGTGGCCACTGTTCCAGGATAGCTACAAAATCAGTGGTATTGGCCCTGTCCCTGTGGGCTGAGTAGAGACTTCTGTTCTCAAACATGGCATGGTGGTCACCTTTGCTCCAGTCAACATCATACCTGAAGTCAAGTCTGTTGAAATGCACCATGAAGCTTTGAGCAAAGCTCTTCTTGGGGACAACGTGGGCTTCAACATCAAGAACATGTCTGTCAAAGATGTCCAGTGTGGCAATATGGCCGGTGAAGACAAAAATGACCTGCCAATGGAAGCAGCTGGTTTCACAGGTGAGTATCCTGAACCATCCCGGCCAGATCAGTGCTGGCTGTTACCCTGTCCTGGATTGTCACACAGCTCACATTGTTTGCAGGTTTGCTGAGCTGAAAGAAAAGATTGATCGCCAGTCTGGTAAGAAGCTGGAAGATGGGCCCAAGATTTTGAAATCTGGTGATGCTGCCATTGTTGACATGATGCCAGGCAAGTCCATGTGTGTCGAGAGCTTCTCTGACTACCCACTCTGGGTCGTTTCACTGTTCGTGATATGAGACAGACAGTTGCTGTGGGTGCATCAAAGCTGTGGACAAGAAGGATGCTGGAGCTGGCAAGGTCACCAAGTCTGCCCAGAAAGCTCAGAAGGCTGAATGAATATTATCCCTGACACCTGCCATCCCAGTCTTAATCAGTAGTGTAAGCCTGGTCTCAGTACTGTTTCTCCCAATTGGCCATTTAAGTTTAATAATGAAAGACTGGTTAATGATAACAATAAATCATAAAACCTTTAGAAGGAAAGGAGAATGTTTTGCAGACCATTTTTTTTTTTTTCTGGGTGAAAAATGTGAGCTGTGTAACAATCCAGGACAGGAGCACAGCCAGCACTGATCTGGCCGGGATGATTCAGGATAATCACCTGAGCAGTGAAGACAGCTGCTTCCATTGGTGGGTCATTTTTGCTGTTGCTGGCCACATTGCCACTCTGGATATCTTTGACACACATGTTCTTGATGTTGAAGCCCACGTTGTCCCCAGGAAGAGCTTCACTGAAAGCTTCGTGGTGATCAATCACCTTCTCAAAGAAAAGAAGCAACTGTTAAGAGATCTGAGGTTAAAGCAGATTGAAACATGATGATAATAAGGGATTTCACTACTTGACCTTCAGCAATGGGCAGGTCATACAAAGAGATGATCAAGAGGAAAATAGTGAACTTGAGTGGATTTCCAGACCCAAGGGGCCTTACAGACACATACTGGACATTCCGTATACCTGAAACCAATACACATGTTTGTGAAACACAGGTGAAACCTTCCGCAGTCTAAATCATATTAGACCACCATGAAGCACTTAAGAACTTAAGAATTTAAGATTAGAAGCAATGATTATGGTTTGCTATAAATATAAAAGGAAACTATTTCAAATGATAACAGTAGATCAGTTTTCAATAGTTTAGAGTGACAGTGGTCTATTATCTTGGTCTATTATCTTTTAATAGAAAGAAAAGGGGAATGAAAGTAAAATGATGAAGGGAGAGGAACAAATTAAAGGACACTAGCTCTAAAAATTGGACTATGTGCTGGTCTTTTCATTGTTATTATTGTTTATGTTATTATTAATGTATTTGGTATAGGGTCTCATTATGCAGCTCGGATCCTCCTATTTCATCCTCCCAAGCACTGGGATTACAAGCATGCACCACTAGGCCCAGACTCAGTGCCCTGCTCACTCGTACCTGGGGGCAGGACCACCTTGACATGTGATTCTGGGGATCAAACCCCGGTCCTTGCACTTGCCAAAGCAGATACTTAGTTCACTGAGCTATCACCCTGTCCCTATGTACTGATTTTTAACTTCTCTATAAATTTGGAGAAACATCATTGTGACCCTGCGTAGTTACTTTTTATAGAAAATATAAAATTCCATGCAATGTGTAACATATTTATATTTAAATTTCTATTGTTTATTTAAACAACAGGCATGTTATAATTCAATATATGTGCTTTTTGGCTTGCTAAGATGCATTAAATCTTATGTCTATCATGTTCTTTTTACATACAGTGAGTGATAGTTTGTGTTTCCCCTGGTTCAGAATTTCAGAAAAGGTTTCATACTTTATAGCCCCTATGGGGAGAAAAGTGAAAATGTAAACAAAATAAATCACAATAAAATTTTAGATGTTCTATCTCTTTTTTAATTTTCAAATTCTAAAAGGGAAACATAAGAGTTATATACATAAACATAACAGTTTATGTATATGAGACCAGTTAGATGCTTGAAATATTTATTCAACATGTTCATTTAGTCTTTCACTTTTAAATATTTATTGTTGTAATCCTGCTGAGTTAGTAAGTGAAACTCAAAATAAATTTAAGAAATTTCCTTACTACCCAGGAGTTTGCAGAGAAACTCAGACTTTTATGATAGTCAGTGAAGGTGATACTGCGGCAGTAAGGTATCATGGTAAGAAGTGTGGTTTGCATAAAGAAAGATGGTCTGATAGTGTACAAGGGCACCAGCACAGGGAGATTATTTCATTTTTAGAATACTCAAACCCATCAGCCAAAGGATAAATACCAATGTTAGGAGATATATAGTATATATATTATATATAGAATATATATAAGAAAAAATACATTTCATATTGTTTTCTTCATAGTGGTTATTGATAGTACAAGATACAGACATTATATATATATATATATATATATATATGATGTCAAAATTAAATGAGGTAACACATGCAAAGTGTTTTATACATTATTTTACATACAGTATTTGAAAAATGGTAGGTATTATATATTACATCATGTGTTTAACCTGTTTTCTTCTTTATAATATGAATTCACTATTTTAAAGTGAAAAATAATTGATGAAGACAAAAAAAGATTGGTGGTAATGTGAAATATTAGAAATGCTCCATATACTTTCAACTGTACAATTCACAGATCTGTGAAAACAGAGGAGATAGTCTACATTGTTTTATTTTGTTTTGTCTTCTAATAAAAGTACAGTAACATCTACTTTCCGAGGTTGGAGAAAAGTCAAGGTGTAAAGTAAGTCAACAACTTCTGACATTGCCAGTCCTTTGGATAACCCACTACTGAACTATATTGGATTATTTTGCTGAATTCAGACCCCTAGTATATTTAAGTGGAAATGGGATACCCATCTCTGATATAACTAAACAAAAGAAAGGGATAAAAATCAAGGACCATTTTCTATTTGTATATACAAAATAGTCAGATAGCTACTTTCTCTCAGTTCAATGAGAAGAAAGATTTGAACTAATAGTTTTTGAACAGCATATCATATCTGCATCTTGTACTGTGAATAACCACTATGAAGACAACAATATGCAATGTACTAATTCTTTTTTTTTTTGCGGAACCAGGGGTTGAACTCAGACCCTTGGGCTTGCCAGGGAAGCGCTTATTCCACTGTGCCATGTCCCCAGCCCTGAATTTTTGAAAATGGCCTACTACTGTGTTTTGAAACTGTCTCATTGCCATTTGTTTCTCAATAAACTTAATAAAAAATGCAAAGGAAAAAACCCAGAGAAATCCTCTTAAAAATAAAACAAACTTTGGAAGAATGTTTAAACAAATAGTTTGAGGGAGAACAATATATGCTTTCCATATTATTTTCATGGGACTGGAAAAAATTTCTCTTTTACTCCTGAGAAACTTATTTGCTGCTGAATAAGAAGGAGAAAGGTCAAGGGGAAGAACAGGTACACGAAACTGATGATCAGGAGAAATATATATATATTTCTAATACATTAGAATCATGAGATAATCCTGGGTGTTTTTGTGCTATTTTTAATTCTGTTCCCACAACTTCTCCCATTTTAATGATGATAAATCTGTACATTTTTTTGGTCATGATTAACTTTAAAGGCCCAATGTATTTTGATATAAAATTGCAGTGTCACAGGATAAAAGAAATAATGGAAGGCACAAATGCAATAAATTTGAAGGTCTAGAGTTCAATGTGTATGTTCAGTCAAAGCTAGATTATTTCAGGGCAAAGAGAAGGAAAATGCAATCAGTGAATTCTTGCTATGTCTTTATGGTGTCTTCTTTGATGAGTTGTCATATCCCTTCCCCCTTGTGGAGTATTTAGAGTAAAGTTTAGGCAAAGTAAAAATATAATTATATTTATACTTTTACTTGTAGTCAGTATAATTATTTCTTGACAAAATAATACATTTTTCCACATATTTGTGGGCTCTCTTTGCATGACTATAAGCCAGGCATATTAACAATGCCCAAAGAAATGTTAAAGCCACTGACATCAACATTCAACCTGAAAATATTTGATTTAGTTGTGTACTTGGTCCTTGTTTTTAAGATTATTGGTCATTTGGGGCCTGCATCAGTTGGTTCTTTGTTGCTCTGGCAAATGGCTGAGGTAAACAAGTCATATGGTGTTCATTCTGGCTCATTTTCTTCAGAAGCTCCAGTTCATGTAGACTCAGTCACACTGTGTTGGTCCTGTCGAAGCACAGCTCCTGAGTGGGAGCCCCTGGCATAGGAGGCTGCTCTCCTCATGGTGGCTGGGATGTGCAGAGAGAGCAAAGGGCTAAAGTCAGTGTGTCCCTTCATGGCATATTCCAGCGGTCCTCACCTCCTGCCCTAAGTGTTGCCTCCTTAGCTTCCTCCACCTCCACATTATTCTACAAGCAGGCAAGCAAGTTCTCTGCACATGGGCCTTTGGGGGACATTGGTATCCAAAGCAGAGCAAGATGTTTCCCCTTTATTGCTATTACTTTGGTTTCTCCTTTGCAATTTCATTTTAGCTGCTTAACTTTCATGTTTAATAGAGAGCATGCAAAACATAAATGTGCCTATGTTTGATGCATCACAGAGCCTAGGACACTGAATTATTTTCTTTTGATCTTACTTAAGAGGAATCTAGCCTGGGCGTTACCGGGCAGGCACTGCAGGACTCCATGGGACAGGCTGCTAACTTCCATTCTCAGTAGTGTGGCATCAGCTATAATGGAAATCAGGCTTCACTAATTGATGTGTTATTATTGTAGATAAATATGGTATCACATAAATATGAAAGAGACTAGAAAGGGACTAGAAACTGTCTTAGCTTCTGTTTCAGAGAAAGCTTACCAGCTAAGACTTTATTGAAAAATAAATAGTAGGGCAGCAAGTATCAGGCAAGTTAGTCACAGCAAAATGACACATAGATATATCATCCTCTGTTACTAAACTGGACACACAGCCACAGGAAACATAGCTGGCTGGTCAGTCACAGTATGTTTTGATCAACCTATGTAGAATCACTTAGCTTGGGACAAATATTGGCATGATAAATGAAGCGATAGAAATGTATCTGGCAGAGTTTATCCTTTCTCGTCAAACATCACAACCCAGAGCCCTGGATCCCCCAAACTTCCTGATTGTGATGCATGGCCCCTTGGTTTGGCTGAAAGGGGATTGGTTTCTACATACTGTGTCAGAAACTGTAGATTTCAGGACACTGCTGAAAAATGAGAGACAGGTGATAAAGTTATAGTCAGAGTAGTGAGGGCTTTTGGATGATGGAATTGTTGAGGCCTCCAGTATATTAAGCTGCACAGGTCTATGTGGCTTTATGAATTGGGTAAAATAAAGGAATTTTAATGCCATAAATGTAACCTCAGGTTGACTGCATAGCAATTCACAAAGGTGTATGGAATCTGAGATAGATTTGAGCTCAGAAAAGAGGAGGTACTAATATAATTTTCATTTAGAAATTAGAAACATGATCTTACTACTTTCTTGAGCCTGAAGCAGCCATAACTTAAGTAACATAGAGAGTGCTTCCAGTAAGAGAAGCTACAATGATGCCGCTCATGAAGGATGATGAAGTATGAGAGAAAAAAAAGCTTCCGAAATAAATCATAAATAAAAACATCTAAAAGGCAATAATAAGAAAGCAATTTTAGACAACCTCACTGAGATAGAAATCTGCAAATGTAAAAGTGAATTTTAGAATTGTAAATGCTTGTGCTATTAAGTGACCATTACCACGTTACAAAAGGGGGACTTGCTTAGGACTTGGAATATTGAGATATTTGAATTTGTCAGTTATCTCATAGTCGCCTGGCAAAAGCAGCTCTTCCTGTGCCTCACTTAGTGTCATGTAACTGAAAATTGCCTGCATGTGAGGTCTTAGAAGCCAATTTCCCTCTTAAAATTTTGAACTGTCATCTTTGGCACTGTAGATTCTAAAACTGAAAATGAAGTGAGTAATGAGGGAAATTTGATACACAAACCCACAAGCCAGGACAAGGAAAGGCTAGTCTGACTACAGAGTCTTCAGGTGATTCATTTTTAGAGTAAAATGTCCTTCTGTATTAATGTTATTATTAGCAGCAGTACTGGTTGTTTGAAAGTAACATATCACTGGGTAAAACAGAAATTATGTTAATGTCATTATGAATAAAAATTTTCTACATGGAAACAAGGTATACTATATGAACAAAAAAATCAAGATGAGTGTATCAAGTAACAAAAATGGAAAAACTAGTATTTTCTTAGGCTATTAACACACTGTGAATAAATTATAATTGTGTAAAATAAAATTACCTAGTGGAAATCTTATCTTATGGAATAAACTTGCTACAGTGTTCTTGGGTCCAGATTATCATTTTTCATGAAAAGGAATTACATTTTCTTCTTGAGGCAGTGATTGATTTCACATACAGCAGGAAAGATGAGAGGGAGTGCTACAACATTACATTCTAGCACAAAGGAAGGAATTTTACTGTGCTGTCTCAGAACCTCAAGAACATGATTGAAAGGTCTCACAGTGGTCAGAATGTGATAGATCAATTATCAAAATAAAAATAATGATTACACTAGATTGAGATGTGCACTGAATCTATAAGAATACCATTAGTCAATAATATTCTAAATGGAAAAATACTTTCTGATTATTTATTCTTAAAATAGGTCTTTGTATTTAATTTCCAGATTACTGTGTTTTGTGCATTGATTTAAGTTTTACAGGATAGTGAAATCATAGGATAAGTGTTACTCCAAAAATCTACTTGATAGGCAGCATATTGAGCGGGTATAAGAAGAGCCACGTTTGATGGGTTTTGATCATGTTCTTGATTTCTGTCCATCTCTGAAGATCCCAAATGAATTTCTATGAAAAGCTTAATGAAGCCTTATTTTGATAATAAGATATACCAGTCTTTTCATTTGGGGCAATGCATACATAATCCTCAACACACTCTGGGGGTGTGGAGAGCAGGGCTGGCACTGCATGCAGGACCACGGATCGAACCCTGGTCCTTGCACTTGCCAAAGCTTGTATTTAGTCTGCTGAGCTATCTCACTGGCCCTCAAGGTATAAACATAAAATAATCAATATTGAATTTAGTGTACAAGATAAAATAAGTTGGTATTGCTAGCAATATTTGTTGCCCAGTAAAACATGATATTGCTATTTCATCCTACTTGAGGAGATTTCTATATTTTGACTATGACTGACACAAAGTAATATTAAAGCCTTAGAATTATCTTCATTTATTTAAAAGCATGGATCCAAGCAAATATTAACGATAAGATTTACAGTGGGCTTTTAGGTAAGGGCATATCAGTTCTACTTCCAAAATGGTTGGAGACTGAAACCAACCATGTGATATGTCTTCTAGGTTTATATGATGGGACCCCAGTAAAGACTGGTCACTAGGACTAGAATTTAGTTCCTATGTTGGAAATCTTCATTCATATTGTCATATTTTGGTTCCAGGAAAGAAACCATATTGGGACACCACAGGGAAGTGTTTCTGTTTGCCATAACATCTGGAGCATCGGCTTGGAAGACTGACTTGTTCTGACCTCTAAGGTCACTGGTTACAGCCTCAAAGATGGAGGAAGGACCTCTTCAGGTCCTACAGGAAGCACACCCTCAAGATTTCTCAAGTCCCCTCAGAGGTCTGAGAATTTCTGGCTTTTTGCTTGAGCAGCTCACATTGGACACCAAAGGAAGGAGAATGCAGCCAGCTAGCTAGCCAAACTGTCTGTCTGTCTGTCTGTCTGTCTTTCTGTCTGTTTGTCTGTCTGTCTGCCAGTCTGTCTGTATGTCTAGTTGCTTGCCTGCTTGCCTGCCTGAATCTGGTTAGACCATTGGAGCACTGCGTTTAATCTTTCTGTCAGTTCTATTCATTGTGAGCAGAAGGAGAGTCTGATCAATGCTTTTTCATCAGGGCCATCCTGAAGAGTAGGAAGTTGGAATAGTTAACATCTGAGTACCTGCCGAATGAATGCCTGAGTGAGAGTACAGACATCATAAGCTATCGGCTGCTCCAGCTGTGCACAAGGACTGGAAGGCACCAGCCACATTGACTGTTTACACCATCCCTTGTGGCTCTATGGTGATTGACATACGGCATAATGGAGCCTTGCACTTTCCTTAGATAAATTGAGCCTAAGTCCCCATGAGGAGTGCACCTAGGCAGGTATCTGAACAGTCTCTGTCTGGGGAACACCCACAATCCATTGCATCATCACACAAGGGTATGCAACATGCATGTAGGGAGACAGAGATGAGAATTAATTAGTCAAAACTCACAGTCCCTAACTACAGGTGAAAAGGGCTTTTGTGGAGTGAAAAATGAAATCAAACTTCCTGTATTTCAAAAAGAAAAAGAAAGAAGAGGCCCATCCTTCCTGCAAATTCTTCTTTGGCACCCTCATAGGCCACTGCAGTTGTTGCTGCCATTTATAGCTTCACTCCTTGCCTAGGACTTGTCCAGCCAACAGAACTGGTTCTAGCTAGCCATTGCCTGCACTTTTCTATACATGCCCTGCACCCCAACATGTTGTTTCATGCTACACCTATACTGGTCAGATGGCATTGTCTAATGCCCACCTGTGATGACTGTCAGCAATTACTTCTGAATTCCACATTTTAATTGATGGAAAATTGTGCTGTCAGAGCTGAAGAAGAAGCACAAACAGGCACCCAGCCGTACATCAGCCACATGAAAGAATACAAGATCCTGATAGACTCTTAATTGTCAGTTTCCAGCCTATCTGATACCTATTTGAGGCTGTTACCTCCTGATGTTACTTTGTTTACACGTCTAGATTTAAAAGATGCTTTCCTTTGCTTGTAAGTTTCTCCAATATGCCCTTTCAGCTGGGACGATTCTGAAATAAGATGCAACTCACTTGGGTTCAATTACCACAAGGGCTTGGGAACTCTTCCACTATTTTGGGGGAGGCCCTAGCAACAGATTTGGCTCAGAAAAGTCTGTTTCTCTGGCCCTTCCAATTCCATCATGGTCACCCTGCAAAACTGCAGATTCAGAACTTCAAAATGTCTATAGATGGTCAAATTTCTAAAAAATCTCTTCTGCATGTAGAGCTTAGTCAAGGTCTCTAAGCTAGCAGTGCCATCACAATTGCCTTATTATACATTGCCTCAGTCCTCTGCTATGGTACACTAGCCTGGACCTAAAATAAAAGACCCCAGCTATGAATTCAAGTCAACTGACATAGATTCAACCTCATAGAGATTCCAAAACTTGTTTCTCTAGTTTCCCAGATGATTAATGGCATCCAGACTTCCTTCCTAAAAAGCCAAAAATTCTATGCTGCAGTATCTGGAAGAAACTGTTTAAAATAAATAAAATTGGAAAATGTAAAATAAAATTGAAGTTTCTGAATCTGAATGTTTTTAAAATGTATTTGGTTGTTACAGGATCTTACTATACAGCTCGGACTCCTATCAACCTTCTGATTTCAGCCTCCCTAGTATTGGGATTCCAGGCATGAGCCACTATTCCCAGACTCTGGCCAGCTCAGCCCACCAAAGGGGTGGGGCCGGCATGGCATGTGGTGCCAGGGATCAAACTGTGATCCTTGCACTTGCCTAAGGAGGCCCTTTAGTCTGCTGAGCTATCTCACCAGCCTGAATCTGAATCTTTGAGTTCGCCAAAACAGTGATGCTTACTTAGACGGTCATCCCCTAGGAGTGCCCAGTGGCAAACTGTGCAAATACTTGGATCCAATCACTAAGGGCTGCCTCATCCCCTTTGCCTCCATGCTCTGTCGCTATTCTTCTGGTCAAAAAACTGACAAACGCACTTAGGCAGAGACCTAACTGTCCAGGTGACACATGATGTACTGGATCTTAACATGACTGCTTGACCCAGACTCATAAATTGTTCTCCAGTGAAAATGAACCTGCTGACAAATGCTGACTATACCTTATTTTTGTATAAAAGTAGCTATGCTAGGAGTGAAATCCAGCAAGCTAGATATACTGTGTTCACCTTGGATAGAACTATTCTGACCAAACCTGCCTTGTAAACAATATGGTACCAGAGGTACAAGTCTCCTCTGAGAATCCAGTTTACTAAAATATCAAATCCAGCCAGAAGAACTTTACCCAGTCCTCCTGAAGGAACCATCCGAATCAGAGCAAGACCTGACCTTGCCAAATGTTCTGCAATTTCAGGCTACAGAGCTGGCACCTATATCCCTGCAGCCAGCTGACCCCTCAACAACTTTATCACCATCCCTGACCTCTACCTGGCATAATTTAGTGCTAGTCTGAACCTACCCAGGCTGGCCAAAAGAAGAGAAGTTTATAGCAGCCCATTGTGGTATGAGAAATAATTCCTACATATGACCTACCCTTAACCAGTGGCAGTGATAATGGGGCTCTATTTCTAGAAAAGACAATTCAAAAACTGGCAGATTAAGGATTAAATAAAAATTACATACTGTATACAGACCATAAAAATCTGAAAGAATTCTCTACAGAAAAAATTTGTAATCAGTTTCACCAATATGCCAGCGGTACCTGTAAACAACCCCCATACACCATTTTAACAGCTCTTAAACTTTCAGAAATCCAGCCTTCGATCCACAATTCCAGAGTCCTAATGAATTTATGAAAATTTACCTTAATCTGACAGCTCCTCTGAAGCTCAACTAAAAGAAACAGCACTCGAAGCCCTGCTCTCCTGACTCCAGATGCCGATCATTCCCCAGATGGCTGAAGCCTGAGGATACCACTCACAGGATTGCTACAGAACAGATGGCCTAAATCACATCTCTTCTTAAAAATCTTATAATGAGGGAAACACACTACAAACTCCTAATGGAAATTTTCAGTCTTGGGGACCTTGGCTACATCCCATTTGAGAACCAATGACAGCTCCAATGTTACTGCCTCTAGTTGAGTCTTGTCTGAGAAGATCATATGTAATGTGCCTAGTGAAGGTTTGCTGAGAAAATTAAGAGAGAAAGCAAGAAACGTTGCCCCTCTCACCAATGTTCTTCAGCTTGTTAGTTGCACAGATTATACTTTTGGTTATATTTCATGCTACTTTTGTTTTCTGGAATGGTCTCGTCACCGTACTACATAGCTGATCACTGTGACGTACATTGTAAGGTAGCTAAATACGCTGCCTCTGTACTTTTTTCTTTCATCTCTATAAAAACCTCGTTTTTGGGCCTTGTGGGCCTGGTAGATCAGGACTGTATAATATTTGGTGCTGCTATGTGAGATCTTAATGAAGATCTAGTGGGGAAAACATACAGGAAGTCAGACCAGGGGATCTAACCCGTGTCTGATCTGGCCTGCAGCTTTGAAGATTTCTTAGGTTTCATTATTTTCATTTCTGCTCCCGTTAGGGTAGTGGGAGGAGGATTAGCCCATGGGTGTTGCCCAAATTCAGATGAATGAGAGTGGTCTTTCAGCCCTTGATGGTGCTACCTGCACTAAGATGATGTACAAATTACATTTATTTCTGAGTAAAAATATGATAAAATAAACAGTACTTATTCAGTGTAAAAGTAGAACAATTTAGAATGCTTTCTAAATGTACTCAGACATTGGATGCCTTTCCATTTATTTAAGTATTATTTGGTTACTTTAATTTGTGTCTGGTTGTTTTCACTGCACATGATTTTTCAACTCCTTGGTGAAATTGGGCCCTGGTATTTTTTTCTGTGCGATGATATTGCAAATGGAATCATTAACTTTCTTTCCAGATCATTTAGTTTTAGTATACAGAAACATCACTAAGTTTTGCCAGTTGACTTCCATCCTTATGTTTTGCTTTTCAGAAAATAAATCTAACAATATTTGTATGTATTTGAATGTCTATAATTATATACATTTGTCTGTGATTATGTATGTGTGTTGTAAGAATGATGCCATTAAAAATGAAAATAATTTTACTTCTCTCCTAGTTGAATTCCTTTATATATTTATTTTTTTCTTAATTACCTTGACTTTACCTTCCACTGCTAAATGGAATCCACATGTCAAAGGTAAGTATTTTTGTCTTGTTCCTGGTCTTAGAAGAAAATCTTTGTGTTTTTTAACTAGTGAACATGATGGTAGCTACTTGTTTTCACATATAAATTTTATTATCCTGATGTAGTCTCCTCTACTAATAATATGTGAAATTTGTGACTAAGAAAGTATGTTTTCTAAATGTACTTTTTAATATGAAAGTTTATTTAGATATACTTAGTTAACTGCCAATGATTAATTCAAATATTTAGGTTTCTATAAAAGTTACTTTCACCTGACCAAAAAACATGGAAATTATACAAATATGTGGTATGTGTGATGTATACCACACAGTCCAAAAAAAGAAGAAATAATTTTTGATTTTTTTATTATAAATACATGACACCTTCAAGGAGGTACTTAACTTGATTTAAGCTACATAAGCGTGTATATATATATAGGGAAGCTTCGCATAATGCCCCATAGTGAATTTTGAAAGTTTGTCAAATGATTTTTTTGTATTATTTGAGAGAATTGTGTGTTTATGTGCCTGTGTATTTGTGAGTTTTTGTGTTTCATTCTGCTAATGGTACATTCCATTAATTGAGTTTCATATATTGAACTATCCTTGCATTTCAGAAATAAATCCTAAATGTTCAACGTGTGTAACCATTTTAAGATGATGCCAAATTATTTTGTGTTTTGCTAAAGATTTAAGTATCTGTATTTATGCAAGATATTGCTATATAATTTTCTTGTATTATCTTGGCTTGACTTTTGGTATTAGGGTGATGCTGGCCTCAGAGGATAAGTTAGGAAATGTTCCTTAGGTTAATTCTACTTAAAGTAATCTAAATTAAATCTACATATTTTATTTCAGCATCCATACAATCTGTAATAAAATATGAATGAAGTTGTATAGAAATAGAGAATACACAATTTATAGGAGATTTCAATAGATCAATATAAAATTTTTAAATTCAGATACAAGGTAGAAGGAATAATACTTCAATTGCCAAACACACTAAAAATGTACCATAACCAAAATGATTTGACACTGTCATAAAGACAAACATAAAGAATAACAAAAATCAGGGGATAGAAAAAAATCCTTCATATGTATAAGCAAATGATATTTTTATGATGAAAAACTAAAACAAAAACTAAAAAAATAACAAATTAGATATCCATGTATGAAAAGTAAAGACAGATCCATTCCTAACATTATTTATAAAACTTTATGCAAAGTGGATAAAAGTCCCAGACATCAGACTTTGAACTATAGAACTACGAAGAGAAAACATGCAGCAAGAGTTTCATGGCAATGCATCAAAATACTTCTTGAATATGACATAATAGGCAAAAAATCATGTAAATTTAATTTTTAAAAAATATTTTTTCTATTATTTGCATCAAAAGACGCCATAACCAAATAAAAAGGTAACAAAACATAGAATAAGAAACATATTTATAAGCATGTATCTGGCAATGTATGAATATTCAGAAAGTACAGGGAATTTTTCAGACTCAAAAGTAAATGTATAAACAAACTAAAAATGGATAGCATACTGGAACAACTTTTTTCTGAGGAAGAGTATAAATGGCCAATAAAAATAATGTTTCACAGTACCAATCATTAGATACATATATATAAGTGACATGCTCAATGTATCAGATCCATTTGGGACACTACTTTATGTTTAAAACGAAAGTAAAACTGGGAAGGTTGTAGAGAAATCAGAATCCTGGTATGCTAAAAATGAAAATATAAAATGTTGCATTCACTATGAAAAGCTTGATTTTCTAACTTTAAAATTAGATTTTACAATGCTCGCTTCAGCAGCATATATATATCTAAGCTAGATTTTATATGTTAAGACTTTAAGTTGTATCTTAATATTACACATTTTTGGGCTGATGAGTTAGCTCTGTGGACTCAGCTCCTGCTCAGGGAAGTGAAGGGATCAGGGTTTGATCCCCAGCACTACATGGTCCACATGTCCTGCCCCAAGGGTATACTAAATGGGCCCCTGAATCTGGAAGTGGTGGTGCATACCTATAATCCCAGTGCTGGTGAGGCCAAGAACAAATTACATTTGTTGGTATGTAATTACATTTACATCTAAATGTAACATATAAGCATGAAAACTACTCTAAGTCTTTAAAATAGAAAGCTTAGGACAGGCCTTTAGGATAGGCCTCTGAACAGAGGCATGATCGAAGGTATGTTAGAACGAAACATATCTTTCCTTGTCTTATTTCATAAATATGATGCAATGCAGTATAACATAATAGATTTTATGTAGAAATAGAGGTTTGGAAGTAGAAAGTCATGTTCCCATTTAATTTCTGGGAACCTTTATTCAGCTTTTTCTTTTTTTTCAATCTTTAGTAGAGATAAGTGCAGTGCAAATAAAGAAATACTAAATGGTAAGAGTGTCCTGCAAGTGCATTTGCTCTTCCTTTGGGAACTGAAATATATTTCAACAATTTGTGAGTCATTTGTTAGATTCCTTCTGAAACTATTTCAGGAACAATTTTGATATTATGCTATTGTTGTAGCTCTTCTCCAGAATATCAAGTGCTAAAGAATGACGTAGTTGCTCTGTATTTTTCAAATTTTGAAGAGCTATTTATATCTTGATAAATTTCAAATACCTTTTGACCCATAGACATTTTCTTCCTTTCTTGTTTTTCTCGATAGATATTTTCTAAAATTTTGCTATACTTTTACTAGCATGAACTTTGGGATACTGAAAAATTGTCTGTTCCAGTAATCACTTATTCAATAAATAACTCTCTCTCTCTCTCTCTCTCCCTCTGTGGTTGCCAAGTATTTATTGACCACATTTTTAAGTGTTACAGACCTAAAGAATAAAACTTTTAACGTCTTCAAATAGATTTCAAATTTTTTGTGGAGATAAATAAAGAGCAACAGTTCTGGTCTAGTAAAGGGAATGCCAACATGGTTAAATTTCTACACTGGCATGTGTAACATTAGCTAGAAATGATCTTATTTGGAAAACAGTTACACAAAAAGCATCAGTAAATGAACTAGGAATGTTCCACTCCTCTAAATTTTCTTTATTGTTATAAAGAAGTCAAGGAAGCCTGTTGGACACATGTGACTTGATCCTGAAGCAGAACTGACTGTATCCTTCTTTCCTCTCACATTTGTAAATGGCCTGGATTTTGTGTATTAACTACATATCAGTTTACTTGAGAAGCACAGCTACTCCACCCCTGGAAATGGTGAGAGCCATAGGGGGCCGATCTGAAAGGGAAATTACATGCTGCCTCTCAGGAGTTCATAATCTTTACTCATTATCTTCCAGATACTGTGTTTTTCCTCTTTCATGTTGTCTTGGTTACTTTTCTGTCATTGCTGAGGCAAATTATCTGACACTGCAAGTTAGAGGAAGTTAATTTAGCTCACAGCTTGTGGGGGTCTCTGTCCATAAACAGTTGGCGCCAAGACAGGGTGGCATGGTGAGGGCAACTGTTCGTAGTAGTGGACGTCAGCAAAAAAACAAAGGAAGGAGCAGCGGCAGAGAGCATGCCTGTTTCCCTATTTTACATTGTATGTAGGCTACCCACCCTGGAGTGCGTGTAGCACTTACACCTGTAACTCCAGCATTGGATCATGAATCAATCAAAAACTCTAGAAGCCTGCACTATGAGTGATGAGGCTTTGGGTGGGCTTTTGGGTGGGGACATCTAGACACAAACCATAGCACTTGCAATGTTTTTCTCTAATAATTGTTCTATTTTTCTCATTTATCTAACTCCCTTTGCTATTATGTGGCCATTTGTTTTTCTATAGTTACTCTAGTTTGTGGTTTTGTTATTGCACCAACTTCCTATAGATGCCATGGTTGGAAGACTTCCTAGAAATGTGGTCTGTTACTGTCCCTAAAAGCCTTTATGTTGGAAGAAAGGTTTTCCAATTAGAGCAATCTGTAACCTGAATAGGAATGTTGCATTTTGAAATTAGCCATTACCTGCTGGCCTATTTTATAAAGCGGTTCAGGCTTTATAAAAAGCCCATCTTCTCCCTTCTTCAGAACAACCAGTTTGTAAAAAACAGTGGCAATATGCTGAATCAAGTCCTATAGCTTTCTTTATAAAATTTTATTCAATTTCATACTTTATCTTTAATTTTTATTGGGACACACTTAGTATAGATATTTTACAATCCTTTTGGTGAATTGTTATATGTACATACAATACCTTGTTTCTTTTCTTAACTCTCCTTTCCCCTTTCTCCCTTGCTCCTCCTTTGCTTTCCCTTTTCTCCTTTTCTTTCCTATTGATATTGTTAATCTTAATTCATGTTATGCTACATAATGCCAAATTAACTGAGGTTATTAGTGTTTTGTCCATTGACAAACTTCATCAGGGATCCAGTGCTAGACCCCAGCAACAGGAGCCCTGTGGCTTTCTTCAGTGACTCACAGTAGGGGTCTCTCAGCTTTGTGAAGAAAAGCAAATAGCCAAGCACCCTGCAATTTCTCCAACTTAGAGAGTATCAATAAGTGAAGATTAATTCCATTTACATACATTGCAATATTTTTTAACTTCCTGAATATAAAAATCCTATAAGCTGCATTACTGAAGGATTCCTTACTCTCCCTTGTACTCATCACAGAAAAACAGCATCTATGGGTTCATAAGAATTCAAGAAGTGAAATTAGGAAAACTCTTTCCCTTTCTTTATGAAAATAAACAGTTTCAGCAGGTCAGGTCTTGATCTAATAATACATAGCACATTTGGATTTCTATCTGAGGAGAAATGAAACAAATAACCTTAGAAGAAATAGATCTACTTGACTTCATATCATTACTTCAAGGAAGAATGGGGTACAAATATACATTCTCTAAATAATCACTCTCTCCTTTCTGTTTCATATGATATATAGAGAGAATAATTTCCCAGTTGAAACTGATTGCATTTGACAAGCCCTGGACATCTGGAAATGCTCAGACTTGTGAAAAGAAGTTTCAAACTGACTTTGATTTTTATTCTATTTAATGTAGTTGCAAGGAACTTGGAACTAGAGATCTTGCTTCCTCAGGAACATGAATTTCACTTAAAATTAGCCTGTCTTTGTAATGGGAGGTTTTGTCCTCCAAACAGGAAGCCATGTGTTGGCCTCTGACCGCTTAATGAACTCAGCTTCTACAGGGTTTCAGCAGTTGGATGAATCTATGAACTCATGAACTCTTTGCACGTGCTTTGATAACAAGCAGTCTGTTTGTGGGCCAATGATAACATAATTGTTCTCATTTCCAAAAACTGAAGGAAAACCAGGAGTAATACACTTTTCTTAGAAAGGGCACTCACAACTTATACAGGAGAAGAAAGAGGATACAGCAGAACACCTGTGGGTTATGAGGGTATGATTACGTATCTATTGTATTAATTTTATTGTAAATAATATATTTATGGTATTTATGAATAAGGGAATTGAATGTGAGCATGTAGACCTCACTGAAGTCAAATATTATTGAATATCAGGAAGACAAAATTTTGTGGAAGAATTAAGCTATTAGCTAGTATTCATTAGGTATTATTTCTTCCGCCACCAAATAATTTAGCAAGTGCTAAAATCTTCTCCCGCATCTGAACTACTCTCTATCCAGCCACTCCATCATTGACCTATCCCACAGATCTTTTGTATTTTAGAGTAACAAATGATTACTCTAAAAACAAACTATGTTATTAATGTTTTAAAATTTAGCTCAGAGTTGACTATTTGAAGCAGGGTTTGAAGCACATCTCACCAGCCACTCTGCTCTCTGCACTGCAGACAGCCTTCTTCATTGCTCTTTCATTATACTTTCTTATTATAATGAAAATAATTTTTTGGTGTTTATCCTCTGAAATGGCATATTGCAAGCCTATGAATGACATCTTTCATAAATATATGTTGAATGAAAGAAGACGTGGCATCTCTTCCAAATCGTGGTAATATCTAGAGGAATTTGGCCGCAGAAGAAGCCCAAGGAACTATAGGAAGTAAGTGAGTGTGTCTGGCTGGATTATTTATGTAAGAAGTTAAAAGTAGTAAATTATAACTCCTGTCTTATTTCAGATATTGTCTATGTAGTTTCTTTTTTATTAGTATAGTTTTATTTTGAAGGGGAAAATAGAGTGCAAGAAAAACAAAAGTAAAGACACAAACAAGGTAGCATATAATAAAATATACTTACAGATTTTCAAAACAAGAATAGCTGATTAACAGTAATTTATATTTATTTTTATCATTAAATCAATGGCTTAGATTAACAGATACAGTTATGCAAGTTGGTACATACGATTGACTATTACCACATGCTTTCAAGAAGTCTTAAATTTTGTACTTGTCTCTCATTTTCTTTATTACTTTTTAAAAATAAATGATTACTTTAAAGAGAGTATAGTACTAATTGATATGACATTTGAAATAACACACATTTAGAAGACCAGAATGACAGGTATTTCAATCATGGATTTAGTATTACACATTGCTGTCCTTAATATAGTTGCTTAGTTCACAGATGCTAACATATAGAGTTAGTCGAGCTGAGTGTTCTAACCATTAACTAATATTTTCAACAACCTGATGGAGATTCTTAGGACCATTGCCTTGTCTATCCTGTACATATAAATGGATGGTTTTGCCCCTACCTTACTTCCTAACTTTTCCCCTTTTTCTCTAGTCATTGTTTAATCCTTAAGTTCTTTTTCTTTCCATTTACCTGTGTTATGTCATTCAGTTCTTATTTCTTCTTTTCAGGTCTTACACTAGGGAGACAATATGATATTTACTCATGTGGCTCTGTTTTATTTCACTTGAAAGTATAGATTCCAGCTGCATCCACTTATACATGAAGATTTCAAGATTCTTTTTCTTAATAGCTGAGTAATACTGCATCACATAAAAACACATCATTTTCATTCATTGCTCAGGTGATGGGCATCTTGGCTGTTTCCAAAATTTGGCTATCACAAATTGCACTGCTGTAAACATAGGCACACATAGGGTATCATGTCACCTCCAAATAATGATTGTTTAATTTCTTGTTTACCTATTCTTATTGATTTTATTCTTCTCTCTAGTCTAACGGCTCCAGTTAATAATTCTAGCCCTATGTTGAATAGGAATGATGATAGAATTCATCCTTGTCTTGTACCAGATCTGAGAGCAAAAGATTTCAGTATTTCTACATTTAGAATTATGTGAGCAGTTGGATTACCATAGATGGCTTTTATCAGACTGAAGGAGAGGCCATCTATTCCAATTTTCTGTAGGGATTTTACCATGAAGTAGTGTTGGCTTTACCATAAATATGCAAACTTCCATGCAAACTAATATTAAACATTTTTTTAAAAAACTTATTTTTTAAAGATAATGTAACGTTATAATAATTTTAACATAAAACATTTAATAACTTACTTTTACTTTAGCATAATGATTTTACACCTGAGATGCAGTTTGAAATTTGATATAACTTGTAATATGTAATTCCAAAATCAGACTAATTATGATTTAGATGTTTATAATTTATACCCAGCCTTTTAATTTTCTTAAGAGAACCTGTATGTGTGCTGCAAAGCTTCTTTTAAGTCTGGCAAGTACTTAGGTGAAATTGGGTGCATTCAGGGTGTTATGGCTATAGACATGGCAAGTATTTAGAGTAGACACAGATACCTTAACAGTCGTGGCACTGTAAGGGCACCAGAAAGGAATAAAATGAATCCCATTATTCCTACCAGAAAGAGCAGAACACACACTTGAGTCAGGAAGAGCACAAGTACTACACACAGACAGGTAATGATCATAAACAGAAGTCTAGTTTCTTAGTCAATTCAGACCACTGAAAGAAGATATCTGACCATTGCTTTCCAGTTTTATGTTTTCTTTTTAAACAAATTAATTATTTTATTGGTTCAATTTTGTTATACATAATGATGACATTCCTCATGGGAAACTTGTACCTATATATGACACAACTTGATTATTTTCTGAAGAAAATAAATCAAAATGTTTAGTGTTCCTGAATAATTCTTTCAATCTTCTTTACCAAAGGCAATCTTTGTAGTCTCCAAGTCTCAGTCTTAAGTAAGGCATTTATTATTTAAATATTAATATTGTTTAATGTATCCAAATAAAGAATACTATCGGCACACTGAAAATATTTTCAGTGACAAGATTAAATTTTAGTTAGAAAAATCACCATTACCAACAAGAAGATTAAGCAGATTTCCTTTTCTTTCCCTTTGTCTGTGTTTCCACATTCTGGTTGACAGATTTCTTAGTTTCTAAGCCTTTTTGTGCCACCAGTGAATTCTGTGACCTTACACAAGTGACCTTTTTTGCTTGGTTTGGATGTCCTTAGCAATAATTCAATGCCTCTCTGATAGATAACACCAATAAAGTTAAAGGAAATATTTCTGAGCCATTACCATCTTTGAAGCATTACTTTTAAACTATACCTTCCTTTAAAACTATAAGTTAAGATAAAATGATAAGCTTTTTTTATGAAAAGCAAATGAAAATCAAAATCAATTTGTTCACTTACCAAAGTGACAAAACTGGCAGCCTAAGCTCGCTGACTTTAGATTCATGTACTGTTCCAATAATTTGCCAAAGTCTTTTTCTTGTTTAACATATTGTCTTTTCCTAATACATCGTAACCTATAAGAATTTAAATTTAATTTTGTAGCATAAATTAAACAATAGAGCATTGGTTTGTCTGAGACCATATATTTTAAATTAAACTTAAGCTATTCAACATATTAAAAAACATCATAGGGACCACTTACAGTTTTTGGTTTTAGTAAAGGAAAATGAATAGTAATAAGATTATAGTGGAATGTATTTACATACATTACAAGCTTAGAGCATTATGCTAACTCTTATGGCTCCTGTATTCCATGCAGTTTGGGAAAATTTCTTTATATGGATTTTTCTTTTGTCTTAATGTATTCAGCACAGGATCTATAGGATCTCAGTATGCAGTTTCACTCAGTTATTCTACTGTTTTCAGCCTCCCAACTGCTGGGAGTACAGGTGTACACCACCACACCCAGTCTTAATCTCTGACTCATCATACCCTGGAGGCGGGGCCAACGCATGATGGTGATCAAATCCCAGTCCTTGCATCTGCCTAAGCAGGTGCTTTAATCTGCTGAGCTATCTTGCCCAGCTTTGATATATGGATTTTTCATTAATGTACATGGCCTCAAATAGGAGCAGTAATGTTTTTATGAGCTCAAATAGAAGCTAAATAAAAACAACTTGATATTTTTGAAACTTTTTTTGTATTTTTATGAAACGGTCTACAGGGTATTCAAGGTCTCAGTACTAGAGGGGACTCATAGTGATCTGCCTGTTTACAGCCTCCCAAGAGCGGGATTACAGGTGCATCCTACCACGCCCAGCCTCACTTGTATCTCAGCATGCCGTGGGGGTGCTGCCAGCACAGCCAGGGCCCCTAGCCCCTCCCTGCTTGTAGGCACTGTAATCTGTTGAGCTATTTGACCTGCTCTTCGAAACTTTTTACTTCTTCCTCATTCTAAATTATTTAACTTTTCTTAACTCAAAGTCTGTAGAGAACATTGGTACTCATTCAACTAACAACATGTCCTGCTGAATGGACAGGTAAGATATATATATTTCTGTAATATTTAATATATTTGGGCTCATAGAGTTTACAGAACTACAGCAACACATTTCTTTTTCTTTTCTCTTTTCTTCTTGCTATCCTCCTCCTCCTCCTCTTCTTCCTTCTCCTTCTCCTCCTCCTCTCTCTCTCTCTCACACACACACACGCATACGCACACACACACACAAACGCACACACACTACTCTTTCCTTTTTGTTCCTCTTCTAATTTTTTTCTTGTATTTCTCCATGGTCAGTGTTTTAGCTTTCTCTAAGGAAATAATGAATAGTGCTGGTACATACAGAAATAGAGAAGGACACTGAACTCAGATGTGTTGAAGTTTATAGCCAGCTGTGGGTGCATCTCTGCCTCACTGTTAAATCACATTACCTAAATCAAGTCCTGCAGAATTTATTTCCTGGCCCAGAAGAGGAGGCTGCCTCACATAATTGCTACTGAAAATGTGAAGTATCACAGGACACAAATATAATTTGTAAGTATAAAATTAAGAATTATAAAGTGATATATGTGCTCAAAATTATTGTAATCATCGTGTTTGTTTTACCAAAATGCTTATGTTGTTTTATATCAGGGGCTGTTGGGCAAATATGCAAACATGAAATAAAAATAGTTCATTTAAATGAACCCAGAACTATTGGTAGATGAAAACTGCATGAAGATATATTTCTCTGAATGTACTAATATGCCAGTTTTGTAAGCTATAACAGTATTTGTAAGAATATAGTATTAAGCACAAATACCAGCACTAAATTCATGGTGATTGCTTGTTCATATATGTTATCTTTTTTAAAAAAGTGGTATATTTTCAAGGACAAAGACACATTGAGGTATGCTATCATTAATTAGAATGAAAACTTTAGGATAGTTGATTAGATTATGAAGACAAATCAATATTTTATACACACTTTTATTTTATCTTATTTTACGTATTTAGTACATGTTCTCACCATACAGATTGGACTCATAGTGACTCTCCTGTTTTCAGCCTCCCGAGCACTGGAATTACAGGCGCACACCACCACACCCAGTCTCAATCACCAGCTCAGAACACCCCAGGGGCAGGGCTGGGACAGCACACCAGGGATCGAACCTGGGCCGCTGTGCTTATATATACTATATTTCATGCAAAACAGAATTTTAAGTGATCTGAGTGTAGAAAACAGGTTAGCAATACTCATGATCATTTTGTAAGTATAAAACTAAGAATTTTAAAGTGATGTATGTTTACCAGACTGATATATATTGCCTGTGGTCATTCACTTTACCTAATGCTAAATTTGAGGTTTAATAATGTTAAATAACAGCTTATTGAATGGAATAACCCTACACTATAAATGAATTTCCCAATATATAAAGACACTATTAAGAATAAAAGTTGCCAGCATAGTAAATGTCTGAAAGATGTGAAAGTAAGTGCATTTGAAAGCTATATCTCCTGCAGGAATCATAATCAGCTCCTGTACACAGATGGACCATTTTGGAACTGAATATGAACTATAGCACCTACATCTTTTCATATATACTGTATGTGGCTGCCAAAGCTATTTTCACTCAGGGAACCATGAACTGAAATTTTCTGACCCATGCGTATCAATAATCAAGGTCTTAAAAGCATAACAACATATTTTTGAACAAATACTTCCTTCATTTTCTTTATTTCCAAAATATGAAAAGAAATAGTGATTTTGATCTCAGAGAAATAAATGTAGTTTTGAAAAAAAATGTATATTTTTAAACTTTCATTTTATAACTACCTGGTATAAGACATTCAAGTTCTGAGGGTCCAGGGAGATGGCTCAGTGGAATGAGCACTTCCTTGGCAAGCTCAAGGGCCTGAGTTCAATCCCTGGTTCTGCCAAAAAAAAAAAGCCATTCAAGTTCTGTTAGCGATGCAGTAATTTGTCATTTTAATAAATAGTGAAGCCACATGCTTGAAGATAGTTTCCTGTTTTCTAATATTTTGAGCCCAATTGGATAATATTAATAAATCTCTAAATATTATATATTTCTATAATATTTAATATATTTGGGCACGTAGAGTTTACAGACCTACAGCAACATATTTCGTTTTTCTTTTTTTAAATAAGGAAATAAAAATAACAGTCAAAATGTGATCTACACAAATATCAAACTTTGAGATTTTAAATATTTTTCTTTTCATTTTTGCTAAACTTGATGAATCGGAAGTACATTAGGCATTTATCAGGCTCATGGAGACTAAAAGAAAGGATTTTACCGAAAATCCTCCTTCTTGAAACCCCAGACTGATTTTCTAGATTGTTGTATACCCTAAAAATATAATCTAGACTGTTCTGGGACGTTTTCTTCTCTGGGCCTGCGAACTATCTCTTTGCTGGATGGGGTCACAACCCAACTGAAAAAAGCAAGAAGCTGACATGGTGCTGTGTGTGATTCTAGTGGCTGCATCTTTGAAATGGACTGGAGCGCGATTAGAAGCCAGCCTGCGGTGATGTGCTGGTTAACATCTGTTAAACATTTGTAGCGTTTTTCAATTTCTATGACACAAATATTCCAAACCCATTTAACTTACAGCTACAGATTAAATTTCAACTGATTACGAAGGTTTCTAAAAAACTGTCGATTAGCGCTTGGGAGCCAGTGAAGAGTGGTACTTGCTGCCTGCCACATGGGTGTTGGTTAAACTTGAACACAGTGGTCTGTTTCCAGTAACAGAATTTTATTCAATCTGGTACCATACAGGGCATCAGATGAGAAGAACACGGTGTGTATCTGAGTCGAGCTGGCCTCTTAATAAAAATAGTGAATTTCTGTGTAATAACTATACATTATGAAAATTTTATATGCGAGAAGAATTTCCTGAGGGCAGGATGCCAATGAGGTTCGACTCCATAATCTAGTTGGCATATGTTTCTTAAATAGAACGCATGATAAATTCCTTCATTTCTGAATGAATGAATACCTAAACAAATGAAAGAAAAATTGATTGTGCACTTTGACATTCTAACAAGCAACCATGTGATAAAGAAGAAAAGTACATTCTTTGTACAATACATTTGAAATCATTGATTTTTTGATTCATCATTCCAACAAGTTAAATCTGCAGTCTTTTTTAAAAAAAACAAATAGAATAATCTGAAGTCTGTAGATGCTGCAGTAGTAAAGATATTTGTAAATAGAATGGGAGCAGGCTAAGGACTTATTGATTTAATAATCATAGCATTATTACAGTAGGTGGAATTGAGGGTCTCCACACTAATGTTGTTTTATGAAAAAAAACAATGGAGATGTAGACATGAACATTGCAGTAATGGAGGATCCTTTCAGCCCTTCATGTATGGGATATTCTATTAAAAATTCAGTGAGCTATGCACATAATTAGACATTCCTGCTGTCACAGCAAATCACCTTCGTGAGCACTCTAATGCACTCTGGCATGGGGAGTTCAAGCTGGCTGCTTTGCCTCTAAGTAAGGATTACAGACTATTTCATAGGCACTGATTTTGCATTTCAAATAGTTCCAAGAGGCTCCTTTTAAACAAGCAGCCTCTGAAACTGGGAGATATTATTTCAGATATTTCTTCTGCAGTCTCTGGATTTTGGAAAATCCCAGGGAATTTCTTATTCTCATAGTGACCATCTTTAACGACACGTTTTGGGGCACAAAAAAAGAAACCGGTGGGAAGGGAAAGCACGCTTGAAAACAAAGGTCAGCTCTGCACAACGAACGAATAGTAGAAAAATATATGTGGTAGCCAGCCATCAAGGTATCCACTAGATTCCTGCTTCATGAAATTCATTCAGTCACACTGGTATTTTACATTTTCACAACATCTCAGCTGCTTTGTGAGATCAAGAAAATATACAGAGGAGATGCAGGACAGACAGTACTGACACCCTGAGATTAACCCGTTCAAAACACTTGATTTTTTAATTGCCCTCCCTGTTTCACCCTCCTGATTTTCTGTGGAGAAAGCTGCCTGCTGAGAGATATCAGTGACTGTCAGGAGCCGCTTGAAGCTGGAAGAAGAATTCAAAGGATTCCTGTCTAGCACTCCCAAAGGAAGGGAGCATGAGATTTAGGACACCTTGACTTTATAATTAAAGTCTCCATTACTGGGAGAATAACAGTACACTGCTCTAAGGAATCTAGCACAGTACTTTGCAATGACAGTCCTAGAAGACTGATGTACCTCAAGTCCCCAACTTATGAATATTCAAGTACAAATTTTCATTTAGAAACAGACCTCGTACTGGGTAGACGGAAACAAATTACAGAAGTAGCTCATGTGTCTAGTGTGCCATTTTAAGGTAGCTAGAAAAGTGGAAATTGTTTTATTTACAGTGTGCTGTACCTCAAAGTAAAAATAGATGCCTTCTCTCTTCTCTCTTTGTTCTTCTCTCCTGTCTGTGAACCTCTTCTCTGTGATGTCCCTCCATCATTCTGTTTTGGCCTTGAACCCTGCCTGCCATGAAGTGTGGCTTGTAGCATGAATAAGCCTGCTCTCCTTTATGTGGTGGGTACTGAATATTGCCTTTCAGTGACAGGAAAGTGACTAAGACACACGGTCATTCTCGGTGCCATCTGTAATATTCAGCAGGCTATTTAAAATAGTAAGACAGGCCCTGAAGACTTCTAGACAGATCTGGTAGGCTAGTCCCTGACCTGCCCCAGCCTTTCCTCAGAGTTCCGCTGAGTCTGGCCACCCCTCCTCACCCTGAAGTTAGCCAGGGAGTCTCGGTGGCCCCATCTCCCCCACCCCACTCCTGCTGGAGTTCCACTGAACCTGCATGTCCTTTACCTGAAGACCACTGGGGAGACGCGACCACCACAGTGACCTGCAGGAGCCATGGGAGCACAACCCTGCCTCAATCCACTATCCAGAGGGCCTTGCCTATCTTCCACCTGCACTCATCATCACTGGATCCTTCTTGAACTGCAGCTTTCTGCCCTCTCTTTAATGGGATACCATCATGTAATACAGCAACCATTGTTGAATTCCTATTACTTTGTTTAGTGAAGTCTTGTATCGTTTCTAATGCTATTTTCTCTCACTATTTTGTATTCTTTAAAAATATAAAAGTAACAAAGAAATAAAATAATAAAAGTCCTATGGATATCCTATTCACCTGGGATATCTACAGATAGATGTGATTATTTTTATATGCATTGTTTGATGTGAAGCTAGTCCTAAGAATCACTAAGTGAATGATACTCTACATTGGAAACTGGTATAAGGTGACAATAGAAAACTAAGCTGATGGTGAATGAATAATAATCTAATGTGACACAATAAGGTGTCTTCACATAATGTATACCATCATGTGCCAACTTCATCAAGCCAACTACTTAAGTTAGCAGTTGTAATTTGATTATGAAGAATTTGATACAGTTCCCATTTGATTACATACAAAATAAAAATATTTGCATAAAATTGGTAAGAATCAGTGATTCAAAGCAATATCACTGTGTTAAATTTCTTATTTCTCTTTTAGAGTGTTTTTTTCAAACTGGTATCTATGGATATATGTTGCCCTTTGGCTTATGTTTTGGAGTATGACAATTATAGTTGTTTATTTTCCCTTTCTGTGTTTTCATTTTAGTTATAATTACAAAAAATATCAAAACATCTGGATTACCCTGTGCTACAAATACATATTACATGATTATCTCTATGTAGTGTCATTAAAATCGAGTAGAGCTGCTTCAATTATTGTGTTAATGGAAAAGGAAAAGAGACAGCTGTACAAACACTAATTGAAGGACAAATGGTGGGAAGAACAGTGTAATACAGAGAAGCTGACTTCATGTGTCACAAAGAGATGCGAAAGGTAAAAATTAGGGTGTCACGTAGTCAAACATGGGCTTACTACACCCCACCTGATGGTGATTATGCAGTTAGCAGTGTAGCTGCCTGTTTGCACTGTGAACACCGAGTGTCAGGGCTGACACCTTAGTCATGCCAACAGAAGCTCCATTTTCACTGTGTATTTTCTTATTCAATTTTTCTTGATATTTAAAATCTGAGCACACCAGCTTTATGTGCACACTTAAAAACAATAACATTATTATTTTTTGAATAAGTAATTCCGCATTAACTTTTCAGGAAATAAGATTACTCTTGCATAGAATTTACTTCTATTTTAAAAGATAAACACTCACGATTATTTAAAGTATTGGTTTAGAAGTAGAAAAGTTTAGTAAGTGTAATCCAAAAGGTGAAATAAAAGATTCTAGCTATTAATTCTGTTCCACGACTTTCGTAAAAATGTTAAATACTTAAGTTCTATGATTCTTGGTGTTTGTTCTGCATAACAAGATGAAGATTGTAGTTCTATAGGGTGATAGTTAAGATTTTGTGTATATTCAGTAACATTGCTCACATGAAGGAGACTAGAAATTAGTAGATGGTGGATAAACATTACTGCATTAATGGTTTGCAATTTTTTTTTTTTTTTTGTATTTTAGGACTGGGTGTACAGAGTCTCACTGAATAAATCAGACTTGTAGTGATCCACCTGTTTCCATCTTCCCAAATGCTGGGATTACAGGCATGTGCCACCATGCCCAGTCTCAGTCGCTGTCTCAATGCATCCTGGGGGTGGAGCTGGCATGGCAAGTTTTCTGAAACTACTGTATTTATAGCGAGCCTCTCTGTCTGTGTGTCTCTGATTCTCTGCCTCTGTCTCTCCATGTCTGTCTGTCTGTCTGTCTGCCAGTCTGCCTGCCTGACTCTCTCTCTCTCTCTCTGCATGTGCATGCACCTATGTGTAATGTAGTAAAACAAAATGATATGCTAAGACAGTCTCCCAAAAACCTTAAAGCACTTACCTTTGTGAGTCCCCTGAAAACAGCAGGCAGAAGGAAGGAGAGAGGCAGTGATTGATTGGGGAATACTCTAGCAAGAGGGCCTTGAGCTGGGGCCAAAGCCTGCACATGGCTTTGGTCTTAATAACTTTCCATTACGTACTCTTCCTTTGGCACCACTGAAACAAGATTTGATTTATTTTTGATGGATCTTCTTCACATTGGAACTCTATTGCTTTCAAAGCTGTTGCTGCAGCAACACCTGAAGTGATTTTTATCACTGCCATAAAAACATTAAATGATTTCAGGTGCCGGAGATCTTTCTCAGCTTCTGCTGTTTGATAAGTGAAGTCAGTTGTTAAAAAATGTTTTTCTGCTGCTTTAACTTTTGACATGCCCCCAGAAAAATCTATATTCAGTACCCAACAGGGTGTCTGCTACTTTATAAATGTAGGGAAATATTGACATATGGAGATTTGCAGAGTGAAACAAAGGGCATTTAAGCAAAATTGCATGACTTGTAATTTTGTTGTTTGTTGGTGTTATTTATTTGGGTTGAATTTCCTTGGCTTTCACGGGGTTTTAGAAGGTGGGATCTGTTGGAAAGAGATTCTGAGGTATGCTCCATGCCCTCTTTCCCTCTCCCAGGTTGAAGAACTACAGAGTATTTTTTTACTGGCACCTATCTCAACAGCAAGTACACATGAATCGGGAAACATTCCATGTCACGATAATTTTAATAACTTCTGGCACTGATAATTCAAGTCATTATTAGGTACATTTAAGTGTCTCTACATCAAGTCAACTTCTAGGGGGGTAACAGTACAAATCCGTGCCAGAAGTGTACATTTACAGCAAACTGCATCAAAGCTGACAAGGAATTGTTGGCACCACCTGTAACCTCAATACAAGATCAGATTTAAAATATTGAGAGCTACTGTGCTGAGAATCTGCCTAAAATGGATCATCCCTAGGTTAACAGCAATTCAGTAGGGGATAGTATGTTTATTTCTCATGCCACGCAAATGCTAGTATAAATTCTACAGTTTCCATATTTCAAAAGGATTCTGATCTTTACAAAGGCCCACATCTTTAAGCCTTGCTTCTTAATTGCTGGGTATTTCTTTAGGTTCTAAATCAGAATTCTTTGAACAAATGATGTCTGTAATAGCTAGATTTGTCATTAAATATGCAGATATTGAAAAAGTCATATTAATGCAATTCAATTCTGGTACTCCTTTTTTTTTTTTTTTTTTCTTTCAGAATCGGGGATTAAACTCAGACCCTTGAACTTGCCAGGGAAGCACTTATTCCCCTGAGACATCTCCCTGGTACTCCTTTTTAAAAATAACTTTGAATTTATAATGGCCATTATATACAATGCTGAGCCATTATAATGCCCGTTCTTAAAAATTAGGCAACAATAAGCCAATGCACTAAATTTGAAAGAATTAACCAATTGTGATTGACATTAATTCTATGACTTTTAAGCATAATATTTTACCAAATATGAAAATTGTAGGCCATAAGAGGTCTTAGACTATGACTTGATTTTTTTTTTCTTTTGACAGAACTGGGGATTGAACTCAGGCTCTTGCACTTGCCAGGGAAGTGCTTATTCCACTGAGCCATCTCCCCAGTCCCAATATTTAGTTACTTATCTTTGACTAGCTGTGAAAATTCTATAATTTTTATTTGTATCTTTTACTTTTTAATTTCTTCTTTTTTAATGTGTTTGGTACAGGGTCTCATTACACAGCTTGGACTTGGGGTAATGCCCCTGTTTTCAGCCTCCCTAGTGCTGGGATTACAGGCACGTGCCACCACACCCGTCTCCATGGCTGGCTAAGCATGTCCAGGGATGGGGCCATTGCGGCTGTCAGGGGATCCAGTCCTGGTCCCTGTGCTTGCCTAAGCAGGTGCTTAGTCTGCTGAGCTATCGTGATGGACTTCTTGTTTTTTTATAACTTTCTTTTTATTGTTTTGTTTTGTTTGTTTAAGCACATGAATTTTTGTACAGATGGAATTGCTATTTATCTTAATATGTTAACATGTATAAGTGATAAGACTATTAAGTAAATACATATAAAAACACACAAGAACAAGTAAATCTTATGAGGGATGAAGATCTGTAGGTTATATCAATGTCAATATTCTGGTTTTGATATTTTGTTCTAGTTTTTCAAATTATCATCAAAGGAACATGAACAAAGGCTACAAATGAGCTCTGTATTATTTCTTACAAATACTTGCGAATTCATAATTGCCTCAGAATTGAAAGTCTAATTAAAAAGTTAAAAATCTTTAATATTTTCAAAACATGATTGAAGTTCTTCTGATAATAGCAAAATTTAATATATATTATTTTTCTTGAAATTTAATTCAACCTGTCAGTGGCTAAAAGTACACAGTATCTGTGATTTAAAATAATTATCTATTGAGTTCTTTGCAATGACACATTCTTTATATGTGATCTTTGAGTTACTTATGATTTATGTTTGTAGCTCCAAAATCTGTTCTTCTTCTCTGAAAATCCAGGTTGAAGTATTTTGATATTTATCTTTAATATTTGGAAATTTCTATTCTATATATTTGAAGAATATCCTTTCTTGGAGCTGGCGAGACAGCTCAGTAGAATAAGTGCTTGCCTGACAAGCACAGTGTCCTGAGTTCAATTCCTGGCACTGCAAAAAAAAAAAATTTCTTTTAAGAATTGGCACATGGATCCAAAAATTTCTTCAGTTCATTTAGTGATATGTTTTTTTAACTATGATTTGTGTTAATTTTCCTAATTGCAAAAGAATCAGCCTTGCTGAATATCAAATTGAAAACTGTGAAAAAGCTCATGCGTTCTATAAAGAACGGAAGAAGAATGTTGAGAGGCCAGAAAAATGAAGACAATATAAGATGAATAACTGAAAATTTAGAGTGCATCCAGGCATGTACATGCATATTCCAATTAGTTGCTCTCAAATCCTCAACCGCAAAGGTTAAGTAACATAAACAAAATCTAAATAGCTGAGGTATTTGCCTTCATCTATTTTGGAGGAATTGCTTGGTGTGTTACTCATTTTCGTGTCGATGTCAGATAATACACAACTCCTGCACTTACAAAAGGAGAGGTTTACTTGGGCTCAGTATTTTAGAAGTCATAGTCTGTGCCTGACAGGCTCACACACAGAAACTGCATGGGAGAAGGGCTGCTGTGCACAGAACATGCTCATTTCGTGGAAGCCAGAAAGCAGACTGGGGCAGACTGCAGAAAGAGAAATGCATCACAGCCATGTCTTTGGGGCCATGTCCCTAAGCAGGCACCACTTCTTGTCAAGACATTCGGCACTGAGCCCCTTAGAGAATGAATCCACTGATGACTACAGTACACCTATGGTTCAGCGACCTTTCTAAAGCCTAATCTTTGAATTATGAGACATTTGAGAGACATCCTAGGTCTAAACCACAGCATTCTACCTCCTCCCCCAAAAGATTTAGTGATTTGTGCTCATCTCATAATGCAAATACATTTAGACTGTGTCCGAGTGTCACCCAAGGTTTAACAGTTTCAACAGGGCTGAAATATTTAAGGCTCCTTTGAGACACAAAGAAAACTCTAAGCACCGAGTCTGGAAAAATCAGGGGATTGAAATTAATTGAGCCAAACTAAGATTAGACAACCCCAAAACAATTATTAATTCTTCTAGCTCTGTGCCCAGCACCCAGGTAATTTGTCCCTCGGTCTCAAGATGTGATATCTAAAGGACTTTGGCAGCTCTTCCCCTATGGCATGACCAATTGCAGCTGCCATGGCCCCTTTCTTTGCAGTGGCTTTGCTTACTGCCAAGGGACCTCGTCAGGTGTTCCAGATTCCTAGCTTCTTCAAACTGCTGGGGTCTCCAGAACACTTTGGGCCTCACTCTCACAGGTTTGTGCTTGCTCTCTCAGGACCTAATTGCCTGTCCTCCCAGGCTTTCTCCTGAAATCTGGACGGAAGTTTCCTCAAACTCATAATTATTCTAAATGCCTGGAAACCCTGCACTGTATAGATTATGTCAGCATTTGCTGCCAGGGTGAGCAGTACCATGGTTCTTTTCATCATACCTGCAGATACCACTGAAACCACTAAGTACTTGGATGGCTGAGTTCTGGAAAATTCTTTCAAAGTTGTTCTCAATGAGTTGAGCTTTCTGGGGCTGTGCTGTAAAAGTGGGATGTTTTTATTTTTGCAGTTTTAAGCTTGTGAAGATGAGGACTTGCTAAAATGTAATCTGGGGTATTGTTTCTCTTGTGCTGATACAAAGTATCAGGCTTCTTTTTAGTGCTAATACTTTTATCTATCAAGTTCTTCACAGTCCCAACCTTACAGATCTTTCCTTTCTACCTCCTGAATTTTTTTAAAAATTATTAAACCCTGGTTGTTGGTCCTGACTTTCATGATAGATATGGATAAAATGAGGTAGTGCTACCCATGCCACAGTCTGAACTTGGGGTCTTCTTGAAAATTTCTCACTATATTTTTAGTTGTCTTTCTTTAATCTTGGTCTCCTGTGAAGTCTCAGGACATGAGTAAAATGAAGATCAGTTTTCTATTAAAGAAGAACACACACTGTCTGGAGTACAAACGTCAAGGGAGTCCTTGTTTCCAACAGAAACCCTCTGAGCCTGCTCTCTACTGTCTGCATTTCTATCAGCATTCTGTTCTTTGGAGCTCTGACCAGAATTTCACATGAAACTAAGTTTATAGCATTCTAGGCCTTCTCTAGTTGATAGCTCCAAACCTTTCCAAGCCTGTCCTACAAAGTAATTCCAAAGTATTTCTAAACTGTATGACAAAGTATACTCACAAAATGATCCCACTTCTGGTACCAGAAGTAGTCTTAGTCACTTTGCTGTCCCTGAGACACAATATACAACTCCTGCATCTTAAAGAAGTAGAGTTTGACTTACAGTTTTACAAATTTTAGTTTTTGTTAACTTGCTCAAACAGAGAAGCTTCATGATGCCACAAGGGAACCTGCTCACATCATGGGGGCAAGAAAACAAAAAGTCAAGGGAGGAGGAGTGGAGGAAGAGCTGCCTCTCCCAACCACGCTCCTAGTGGCCCCCTCAAAAGCAGCAGCACATTTAGCTGCTAGCTTCATAAATCCACAGGTGAGCATAGCATTCCCATGACGAAACAGCTGTCGAGAAATCTCGCCTCTCAGTGCAGGTGGGTTTTTGTAGACATCTTAGTCTAAACCACAACATGTGGAAAATTAGTGTGGAAGTTATAGGAGTGTCCACTTCATAAGTGTGTTTGCGACAAAATCACAGAAAATTTAAGCATCCTTGGATGAGTGTCTATAAAAAGATAAGGTGAGGCAGAATGGTGAAAATAGTAATTGCTAAAAACCATAACACAATTCAGAATCTAATACCATTCTACTTCTGAAAGTACTTTAGTGTTCTTCCATGTGGCTTCTGAGCATCTGGAAATTGGTTGTAGAATAATGTCTTCTATTTCTGTAGGCAGTAACTTCACAGTTGCATTCCATTTTCCATTTTGCTGTGTTCTGATTTTCCACAAAAATACTGTCAACGTTTTTAACATCTGATTCTATTAATATGTCTATGAGAAGTTTGTAAAGGGAGATATATTTTGTATATCAAAGAGCAGGACAATCTATAACAAAATAAGAAAGATTTCACTGTACAAACTTCCAATTACTATTGAAGGAAGAGACATTAAGTTTTGCAAAACAAGCATTTAAGAGATACTCATTTATTCGTTGCTACCTAAAAGGAGCTTTGACTCTATGCATTACATTCTTTCACTGACCATTGGAATAAAATATCTCAATATAGTAAAGTGGCAATTTTATGTCATCGATAAAGGTTAACACATCAAAGATAATCAGGAATTGTGAAAAGATTAAAAGGTTATAAAAATCAAGCTGATATCAACATGTTCAATAACATTATATTCCTTTAGAATATTAGTGATATCTACAGAGTTTTAAGGAATATTTACCTATGAAAATTGCTTATCAACCTTACATTTCTTTTTTTGTTTGCTTGTTAGAGTGAAAAACAAAATTGAAGTAATCATAAAAAAATAAAGATGGCTCAGTAGAATAAGCGCTTCCCTAGCAAGTACAAGGGCCTGAGTTCAATCCCCGGTTCCGCCAAAAATAAATAAATAAACAAATTAATAAATAAAAAGATAAATAAAAGTGTTCTATAGAAAGATCTCATCTTTGTGGTTATTTATGAAAATAAAATTCAATTCTAGTTAGTATTGCGCACTAAGTTAAATTCACAGGGCTCAGCAGGCGGGTCAGGACTTGGAGCTCCGTTTCCCATATGGTTGCAGCCAGGTGTCCGCAGGGTTGCGGCCCTGGGAGGGGGTGCCTCAGCTGGGTGTCCAAGGCGGATCATGCAGACGGTTGTCACTCTGAGCTAAACGGAAGCTCTGAGCTCGCCTGAAGCTCAATCACGTCAGAAAGCATCAACACATGGCTTGTGGTTCTAACAGCCTGCTACCTCAGTTGCCATAGAAATCCTCTCCTGAAAAGAGGGTGAAGTAGAAGAAGCAGAAGTTTGTAGGACCTAATAATGCAGCTACCCTAGCACTATTTTGTCTATATTCGGTGTAATCCAGAAATCATCCAAGCTAGGTTGAGGAGAAAACAAAATAAATTCATATTTGTCAATACTTGCAACACTAACTGACATGTAGTCATTCATGTAGTACTCAAATGATTTAGAATAATTTTATGAGGTAATTAAATATTAATTATTCATATACATTAATTAAAACCATTAAAAAACAATAAACAGGGGACTAGAAAGGAAATTAGGAAAATATTCATGGATTATTTGGGCAAAAACTATCATGTCAGTAGCATCTTGAAGATCTGTGGAGGTTTCCTGAGGGAAGTAGTAGCCAGCGGTCTCAGGTTATTTCATTTTCAAAACAGAAAATAAAATAACACGTAATAAACAAAATTTGTGGAAATAATATATATGAATGTTACTAAAATGTTATAATGTTTAAATATTTTCATCAATTAACTCACAGAGCATAAATGGCACAATTATAAGAGATAATTTACAAAATCAGTAGAACTTGTCTTAGACAAATCTAAGCAAAAAGTAAAGTATAGTTGCATAAAACAACCAGTTTTAATAATAAATATGGGATAAAGTTTTTGAATCTTTATAGAATAACATGATAAAACATATGCTAGTTAATTTGAATAAAATACTGAGAAAATATTGTTTGAGGTAAATTTCAACATATAAAGCAAAGTAACAATGAAAAAATACATTTAAAATAGAAAAAATCTGCTCTCACAATCAAAACTAATTAAATAAACAATTATCCTCAGCAACTTCTTTTATAACTTGACAGCTTCATAAATGTCTTCATTTATTTCAGTGGACAGTAATTTCCTCACAAAATAGATTGTTCAATACCAAAAGTGTAACAAAAACTCCCACATCACATTATGAAACTCATCAGTGTACTCAATGTTGGTAGAACTTGAAGACCAAATATTGGGCACATGCACACACACACACACACACACACATACACACACACAAAGTGTTTTAAAAATAAAGAAAAACAAACCTAGTACAAAAGAACACCACCAGCAGAGGTGTGGGTTAATCTGGCAGAGGTATCATGAACCTGAAAGACATTGCTCTTTACAATGCAGCTTCCTCACTTTTGAACATTTGACTTAAGGAATTCTGCATAAAGGCATGTTTTGCCTGTTTCGAATAATAGTGATGAGTCATTGTCTAAATACTCCATAAATTCATTCATTTTATATTGAACACAATTTAATTAGAAATACTGGTAAAAAATAATGAATTATATATTAGCAAGTGTCTAATTTTGATAATTAGAAAATGTATTAAACATGTTAATGATTTTCAGTTTCAATTATAATAATTTGTTCTTCAAAAAGGACTAGTAAGAGAAAAGTAGAGTATCTCCTTATTATAATCAATATTATGGGTTATTTTATTGCTCCTGGAAAAATGTTCTAAAATAAAGATTCCTCAGCGATAAAGCAGCTGACTACCCATAAAATACTTAAGCTATCTGAAGAAAATATTAACTAATACGATGCTATTTTTTAAATAATCCTTGAATTTTCCAAGTGTTAAAGTATGCTTTTGTTCTCATATTTACTCACTCAAAATGCATGTAATCCTTCTACTCACAAGCTTCATTCACCTACTATTCTTTTATTTCTTTTTAAAAATTTATTTTAAAGAGTAATAACAAAGCACAAAAACAAAGACAAAAACAGTAACAAGAGATAATACAAATGGTACAAAGTTCTAAAACAAAAATAAAAATTTAACAATGGCTCATATATTGCATATTTTCATTGTCAAATCTGTTTTTCAGATTAATAGATGTAGGTATGCAGAATTGGTCAAACAATTTAACATTAATGCTTACTTCCAATAGACTTTAATTTTTTCTTGTCCTTTTTTTATTTTAAATTTTAAAACCTTTATTTTAAATTGAGAATACTAATTGGGTGGCCCAGTAGCCCAGTAGCCCAGGAGGAGCACAGGGACTGAGGTTCGATCCTGGCACCACAAGCCATGCTGGCCCCATCACTGAGGCACGCTGAGACTAGGATTGAGACTGGGTGTTGTGGCGCATGCCTGTAATCCAGTGCTTTGGAAGCTGAAAACAGCAAGATCACTATAAGTTTGATCTATGTAGTGAGACCCTGTAGATCCAGTACTAAATACATAAAGAGAATATTAATTGGCAAAACATTAGAAATAGTACACATTTAGAAGAACAAGATGAGATGTATTCAACCATGTTTTCTTGTATTGCACTTTACTGTCTTCAGTGTAGTTGCTCAGAATGTAGATAATAACATGTACAATTAGTCAATGTGAACATTTTAAATATTCACTGCTACTTTCAAAAAACTGATGGAAATGAGTACTACAATCATCTCAGCTACCCTGAATATATACTTGCATGATTAGTAAAGGGGAAAAATCACATAACATTTTATTATATTGCTGTATACTACAGCTATTTGTGGACATATCTCCCTACACTTTCTTACTCTCAGAGGACGTGCAGCCTATTATACCCTCATAGCCTTTCATAATGATGCAGAGAACTTCTGGAATTGAGGCAGGTTTGATAACTATCAAACAAATAAATGTTGACTTTATCAAGACAATGTGTCAAAATCTTTAATTCTATTTCATGTTTCAATTCTGATTTTCTAAAGACTCATTATAATAAAAAGATTAGAATTTGTGAGAATTGAAGTGCATCACACAGATAGGTCTACACAGCCATAAGCTGATAATATTGCTACCCCTTACTATCTTTTGCTTTTCTTTCTTTTATATTGAAGCAAACTTAATGCAATATAAAATTCACATTTTGAAGGTGTACAATGTACCAGTGCCTTCTGGTACACTGATGGCAACCTCTGTTGTATTGTTACCGTTCTGGATTCCTCTTTTAACTTCAGGGATAGAACTGAAGGGATAAGATGCACATAATATGTGTGCTTACTGTTGCTGTACAAAGCCAAGAGGCATCGTGGTGGATAAAATGCACACTGACCAGGGCTGGCCTGATAGCTCAGTGGACTGAAGGGCCTGCTTAAGGAGAGTACAGCAGGTAGGGTTCAATCCCTGGCATGCCACGCCGGCCTCGCCCCTGGGGCAAGCTGAGATGGCAAATGAGACTGGGCATGGTGGCACATGCCTGTAATCCCAGCACTTGGGAGTCTGAAAACAGGAGGGTCACTATCAGTCCAGTCTTCATAGTGAGGCCCTATAGTCCTATAGACCCTGTCATAAATACAGAAAGAAAAAAAATATGCACTGACAGAATTTTTCTAATGAAAATATGCTCTCGCCCTAAATGGTGCATCTTATTGCACTGGGAATAAAGGAAGGAAGTGATCTTTATGTTCATCCTCTTGGTATGTGAGCAGTAAGCTGTGTACATGTGCATCAAAGTGTAGATGGGTTTTACCCATGTGATAAGCTGTATTATATTTTTGTGTTTTTATACTTTTATTACATGTTTTCTTTTGGTATTTCTCACAGATTCAACCCAATTCAGTACATTGTCACATGGAAATTCACTTTCAAGGCTCCAGAGGAGGTTGAAAGTGAGTCCTCAGGTGATTCAGCTAAGATGTTTGGGGTCATGGAAACCAAAGAAGTTTGAAGTATATGACAGATAGACAGGTATAGAATGAGGACATAAAGAAGAAAATGGTAAATAAATACTTGGCTAATTAAAATACTACAAAATGGTTACATATGCCTAGTGTCCCAAACTTAGAAGTAGGTCAGAAAATATTATAAGGCTTTGGTTGGAAAGAAAAGCTATCAGATGGAGTGCAAACACTAAGATTCAGTTTGGGAAATTATAATGGACAATATGGTACAATCCTTTTATTATTTATTTTATTTTATTTTATTTTTTGTTTTTTTGAGACAGGGTCTCACTATGCAGTTCAGGCTGGCCTTAAACTCACTTTGTAGCTCAGGCTGGTCTCGAACTCACGACCTTCCGAGTGCTGGGATTACAGCCCTGCGCCACCACGCCCAGCTGGTACAATCCTTTTAAATGTACTAATAGTGAAATATAAGAAAAATTCAATATGCATCAATGCAAAAACTCAAAAACATATTTATCATGACATCTCACTATCTGAACTAAAAACTCTCATAGTAGGACTTTATTATTCCAATGATCAGAATCTAAAGAATTTATGGAGAAGTGACAGATGTGACACTGAGGGTTTGACAGCATTAGTGACCCTGAAGATACTTAGCTTTTTTCAAAATTTCCTATATTTTGAAGACAAGAAGACTCACCAAAATAGTAAAAAACAAAACAAAAAAAAATTGAGAATTTCTCTGCTATTCACTCAGTTTTTTGAAAACTTTGTTTCAAGCTGTCAAGCAATTTATATGTCATCTGAATACATGACACTTGGAAACAATTTTCATGGTTTTTGAAGTTTGAGGCAATATATGGCATATGAACCTTCCAAATATGGTATAAAATATATACATTTTTAGATACATAGATAATTTACAGTTTGGATTTAGAAATTTTTCCTGGAACTCAGACATCAAATCTGTGCACTAATAAACTGTATCACATCGTGAACAGACTTTTTGCACCTATTTCAAAAAGTAACCCAAATGTCACTTCAACAACTGGTTCAGGACTTACCCACTGATGTCACATTTGCTACAAAAGAAACACCAGTTGACCAGCAAAAATAAAATAGAAATTCTGAAAGAGATGTTTCACGCTTACAGTAGAGAAATATGCCGCACAGTCTTTGGCTTTCTTTTTTTCCAGAAAGATATAACATTAGCTTCCTCCATGGTGAAGAAAGACAAAGAATTACTGATCCTGTCTACATGACACCACAATGGTAAGATTTATAACGAAGCTGGGTGTAATGAAGCTTTCCTATAATCCCAGTGCTTGGGGAGAGATTGACACTAGAGGATCCCATGTGTTCACAGTCAGCCACATGGAGTCCAAGGCTAGCCTGGCCTGCATAGCAACAGTCTGTCTCAAAATACCAAATAAACAAAAAAATAAGATTGAGTAACAAATTCTCAGCACAAATGAAATCAGCGATGGTCCATTGTACATAAGCAGGTAAACAGCTGATTTTGAGATATTGCTACTATATTACATATCACAAATTTATTATTTTATTTCATTGATGTATTATTTTCCTATTAAGTGTATATTGTTTAATATAATACAACTTAAAATTAAAATAATTAATCAATAGACATAGGCCTAAAAAATGAATATGTATTAAATTGTCCTTAGAGTGCCTTTTGTAAAAATTTTCTAAGATGCACCATTTATTTTTCTTTCTTTCTTTTTTTTTTTTTTCGGTGGAACCAGGGATTGAACTCAGGCCCTTGTACTTGCCAGGGAAGTGCTTATTCCACTGAGCCATCTCCCTGGCCCCAGATGCACCATTTCTTAAGGAGAACATATTTATAATTGAACAATGTTTGGCAAGGATATTTCTTACAACAAACTGACTGCTGGAACATACACAGCAACTACAGTACTTGGAATGATAGCACTCGAAGTATTGCAAAACAGTAGCATTGCCCAAGCAATTTGTGTCCCTTAAAACCATCTCCTTTGTTTTATTTTTCTGTCATTCTTAAATTGATATTTGATAATATAAAAATTGTGAATGAGGGCTAGTGATATACCTCAGCAGTCTAAAGCACCTGCTTAGGCAAGTTTAGGCAAAGTGTAAGGACCTCAGCTCGATCCCCGGCACCACGTGCTGTGCCAGCCCTACCTCCAGAACGGGTTGAGCTAGCCATAAAAAAGAAAAAGAAAATGTGCAAGAGGAAAAGCTGTGTGAAATATCAAAGCCAAACCAATGGATTCTCAAGAATGAAGTGAATCCATTGATTGTTTTAGATTTCAAATTGGAAAACAAACGTTAAGAAATTAACACTTGTTAATTTGGGTAGTGCTATCAATGAACATATTTCTAATTAGTTGTTCAAGACTAAATTTTCTTTACCTCAACTAAAATGATGGAGTGCTACAGACTGATGTAGAAAAGATCAACAGTCTTGTGTCTTTCTAATGTTTTTTTCTCATTTTTAAGAGTCCAAAATAGTATTAAAACAGAAAAAGTTACAAATGACAATGCAATCTAAACTGTCTTGTTTTAAGCCAGATATTACAGAAGATTTGAAAGTATGTAAAACAATGATGTATTAATTATATCTTTTGTTTTGAAATCATTTATCTTACAATTCACTCTGTTTAGTGTGTAAAAAGTTTATTGTGTACATATTTTTCAACCCTTTGGTTTTCATTTCTAGTATGAAAAATGTCAATAGGTGTGATTCAAATAAATAACATCTGTTTATTGTTCTTAAATTTTGTTCCAGGCACATAATGACTGAGAATGTCTTTGTTCAGTTTTTCTTAAGAAAGTTATCCATAGATTAGAAAATCAATATCTGCCATAAACATTCCCTTGGTTTAATTTGTGCAGCTGCTCTAGAGAGCACACTACTTATGCATGAATTCTCACTAGTGGAGCTAGAGTCCCCCTTTCCATAGGGAGAATGAACTGAGGAGTCACTGTTTTCTTACTGAAATGCAAAAATTATCTTGAGTTGCATATGGATACCAGGAAGGCTAATGTGTAAAACAGCAATTATTATTGTCTGGTAGAATTTAGGCTTATCTTTATGCAGAATAGAATCTGGTTATTTCTAGTTTTTCCTGTTTAAACACTAGATTTATGTCATTTTAAAATTTTATTTATGAAGAAAAAATAAATTTTACTTGCAGAAATTATTTCTGATATCAATTTCTCTCCTTTTTACCTCCAGTCCTGCCTCACCCTCTCTTTTCTCTTTTCCTCTCCCTCCTTCTCTCCCTCTTCTATCCTTTGTTATAACAACTTTAAAATATTGATGGATCCAAATTAAAATGGATTATTTTGTAATCCTGCTCCTAGAGTTGTATCTCCAGCATTATCTTGAATTCCAACTCTTATGCATTTCACTTAATAGTGGTATAGTCAAAGTAAAGCAATAACTATACTGTATAAAGATTGTTAGACAAAGAGGCCAGGGAGATGGCTTGGTGGAATAAGCTTTTCCCTGGCAAGCACAAGAGCCTGAGTTCAATCCCCAGTCCCACCCCACCCCCCCCAAGAAAAAGCGTTTGACAAAAAAATACCACAGTTCTTTTGCAGCATATAGTTATTTCTGGGGTGACAGCTTCTGCTGTTTTGTTTTTAATTTTATGTATTCAGTATAGGGTCTCACTATGGATCCTGGACTCATAGTGACCCTTCTGTTTTCAGCCTCCCCAGCCCTGGGATAACAGGCATGAGCCACTGTGCTGGGTCTTGGTGGCCAGCTCTACACAGCATGGGATACCAGGGCTCTATACAAAGCATTTTTGAGAGAGAGAGAGACAGAGAGAGAGAGAGAGAGAGAGAGAGAGAGAGACAGACAGACAGACAGAGAGACAGACAGACAGACAGACTATGGCCATGGCCTATGTTTTCTTGTAGCTCATAGCAGTGGCTCCCGGGCTCTTGCTCATGTGCATGACAGCTGTCACAGTGCCCCCATGTTTAATACTCAACTTCAGTATCATAGCATCATTTAGCTTCCTGTGGTGTGCAGAGCTAGAGAAATGCCTACAATGACAAAATGTTTGTAACGTTCATTTCCAATGTGCATTTAGAAATAAGCATGCTTTTTTTTCTCTTTTTCTGCTTCATGTTTTCTGTGTATTTAAAAAAAAATTGGAAAGCTGTCTCTGCTTTTACTTCTTCTCCTCCTTCTTCCACTAATTAAACTGCATTTTAAGAAAGGTACAGAGGATGGTGTTTTTAAAAAATTAGGCCCTCTACAATATCTTAAAATTCTTTCCCTTGATAGCAGAAGTTTTCTTATTCATTACATTCTGCATTCATTTGCTTTTCTTCTTCTTCTCTGTCCGCTCCTTATTCTGTATATGTACTTGTTTAGTTTAATAATCAATTTAATGTATGGATAAAATAGTACCAGGTAGGATGAAGAAAATATGTTACATTTAATTGTAAACATAAGAACAGAAGGGACCTGAAGACAAAACCGTATGTTATTTACAGATATATTTTAACTGAAGAAGAACGAGAATGAAATGAGCAAACATCTAGGTAGACCATAGAATTCATTGAAAGGTGAAAGTGCAAAGAAGTCATCAAAATGCTGATGACAAAACAAGAGCCAGGAAGCAGAAAATTATGACATTGGATTTTAGGTGGCAGAACAAGTCATGCAATAAAAGTAGTCAAGATAGTTCAAAACAAAAGAGGAGAAACACTGCACACTATGAGGGAGATTAAGTTAGCTCGGAAGGTTAAGTCATTTCAATGAAATTAATGGAACCATCTCCTGTAAGATGAATCCAACTACTGATAAAATCAATTTGTGCTTCCCCCTGAGTCCACTTCCATATTTGATGCTGAGAAGAACTTGAACCCTGAGCTCCACTTTGCTTTGAAAATAGGTAGTACTTACTTTGCTACAAGTTTGATGCTAAGCAAAGGAAAACATAGATTTATATTCCCATAATAATGTTTTGAGTGTGACTCTCCTGAATCATTTTCTAAATTGTTCTTGCTTTGCTTTTCTTTGCTAAACCCTTTTATCTATATAGTGAAATATTTTTATTGCCATTTTTTATTCCATGCTTATAAAAAATCTCAGTCTCTTCCTTAGGCATTTGGTGATGGATGGACAATATAGCCCCCTCCCATTTCTTCTCCCCACCCTGGCTCTTATCAGCTGTTGCATGGCTATTTCATTATCTCTGAAATTAAGATCAAGTCAATGCTGAATAAGTTCTTTTAAGGAAGTTTCTGCTTTTTTGATTTTATTTCAAAATATTTAAGATCTAAAGAACTATACCAACCAGCAAAACCTTTATTTTTGGGTGGGGGTGCTGGGGAGGTAACACATTGAGATATATACATCAAGTATCTATTACATATACGCTATTGAAAAGAAATTATAATAAACTCTAAAAGTAATGCCTTTATTGTTCAAATATTCCAAACATTTGCAAAATGAAAACAAAATAATTCTTCTAGAACATGAAAATCAGTTTTGGAGAGAATTATTTGAAACTTTACTCATTCTTTTACTAATTTATTTATCTATTTTTAGTTTTAGAATTTTTGAGATTATTGAAGGCTTCTTGGAAACTATCAGCCAGGTTTTATTCTTTCTTCTTTAATTATATATATTGCTTTTAAAATTAGAACTTTATCAATTTTATTTAAAAATGTTTAAGTCCTGGCTGTTTAGTGATCCTTAGACATTGAGGAGCAGATTACCTTTGCCTGCAGCAATTTTTAGACTGTTGTTTTTCAGAGCAACATAGTTTATGATAAATAAATAAATATTTATATATACATATATGATAAATATATATATATATATATATATATATATATATATATACTTGAATCAATAACATCTGAAAGGTTTGGTAACTCTGCAGGTATACACATCTTAATATTTATTTTTGTGTTTGTTGTAACAATAAAAACATGGTTTGACACTGTTTTAGAAATCTCTAGGAGTTAGATGAACTTATTAAGACTAAATCTAATAAAAGAGTCATTATAGTAAATTGTTCCCTTTCAATTCCTTACTTAATCAAATGAGTCCTTATCTTATCCCAGATTACAATAACTCTGTCCTATGTTTTGTGACAGATTAATTTAATTTTTTCACATGTAATAACTGCACAAACCATGAGAAAGTTTTCTGTATTTCAGTTCTTAACTGTTACAAACAGGACCAATATTAGTCTTAGCAGTTTGACCCAATGATTTCACATGTAGAACAGTGTTAATACTTGCCTTAAATGCCTGAATTGTGAAATACAACTTAGGGCCTTGAGAACTAGGGAATCCAAAATCTTAGATTATTGAACTGTTTTCTACAAATTGAAACAATTAACTTATGTTGGGCTAAGGTATACTAGTTTTCACACTGCTTCAGAAAAATGTTCATATTTATATTAGTTATTTGTCTGTTATCAAAACCATGTTATCAATGCCATTGTCTTAAAGAACAGGTTTATTTCCCTCACAGATAATAGGATGTTCAGTTCCTAGTCCACTGCTGCTAAAGCAGAAGGGCCTGCAGAGGACAGCGCTTGACCCTTCACAGCCAGGAAGCATAGAGCCAAGACAGGAACTGAAGACAAGAGTACACCCTTCCAGGTTCCAGACCTGGTCCTGTCCCCTAACAGCACATTCAGCTAGGCCCCGGTGAGCCAATCACACTTCAAATTCCTTACCTCTGAATATAAGAGAATTTGGGGGTTATTTGGGATTTAAGTCAAAGGACTATTCTTTTAGTTTGTAGTTCTATAGAGTTATTTGATAAAATCCTTTGTATAAAACAGCCAACAATCAGTGACCATTTCCCAATGACATTTCGATGAGTTCTCAGTTTCTGATCTAGAACCATTGTACCATTGTAAACGTTGTGTAGTGGATTTCTAACTTGTGGTCAACTTAGTACACCCAGCTGAATTAAACTAGGATGGCACTGGGTGCAGGAGGCCAGCTGAGCATTGTTGCCTGCAGCATAAATGCAGAACAGGAGAAGCTGCCAGAAGGCTGTTAGGGTGTAGTGGTCGATATATTGTGTCAACTTGAGGGGTCAAAGCCTAGCTGGGTCAGCCCAGCGGTCCTATCCCTAGGGTGGGAAGTGCCCATCCTCAAGTGACTCAGCCTCCAAGATTACATAAAATGATTGAGAAATCTTCTGTTCACCACTTCCTTGGAGGAGATTTAGTCCACAGTCAGCGTGGAGGAATTTCAATCTTCACAGCTGTGCCACTTGCTTGGAGGACCTCTGATCTTCACAGTTAGCGTAGAAGGCAGGGAGAGGGGCTTCACAGACACTGCAGCTACTGCTCCTTCCTCTGCTCTTTGCTGTTTTCCATGAGCATGCACTATTGCCATGTGCCAGTCTGCCTTGGAGCCAGCAGAATATGGACTGAAGCTTCCACAAACTGAGCTAAATAAACCACTTCTTCCTTAATTTTGGGTGTCAGGTATTTTGTCCCAGCAAAAGTAACCAAGACGGAATTTTGTACCCAAGAAATGGGGTCATTGCTGTGACCACCTCACTATGTTGTTTAAGAGATTTTGGTAATGGTTTATGGGAAGAATAGGAACGCTTTGGAGATGTTGCCTATAACCAAAATTCTGGAATGCCTTCGAATCTTCTGTATGCCACATTCTGGTTAGAGCTCACAAGACAAGACTGCTGATAGAAACCCTCCCTATAAAGTGCAGCCTGGGGAGAATTCTGCTGAGAGAAATAACTGCATTAGTTAGACTCCAGAAAATGTGTGTTTGGCTTGGCAGAAAGTTTCTGAATTTTGCTCCTGGCCAGAAAGTTTGCTTGAGACTGAGATTAAGCAGAGTAGACAGGGTAATCTTGCAAAAGAAATTTCAAGGCAGTTGAATGTTGAGGCAGGGACATGGCTACTATGGGGGCTTATAGTCAGATTTATGATGAGAATCAAGAGCAATGACCCCAGCAGGATGACTTAAAATGTTATGAGTTTGGCCAGAATGGAAGTACCACAAAAGCTGAGGACTGCAAAGATACGGCTGAAATCTCTATTGCTCATGAGGAACAGAACAGAAAAAACACCCTTAGGGCAACACAGGAGGTGGCAGATTCTTGCCCATCACTACCTGAGAACTACAAGTATAAGGGAATTTGCTTTGAGAAGAAAGCAGTAGAGACCCATGTTCCAGAATGAAGGCAGCAGCCACACCAGGCTCTAGAATGGCACCAGCATACAGAATTTGGTCCTTGGAATCAGAGTCAGGGTGCTCAGCAATCCAGGCACTGGACCCCTTATAGCCAAGAGAGAAGAAAGCCTGGATACTGCTTCAGCTGGCAGCTGACCATGGCATCATCCACATGGTATTCATTTTAGTTGTATTAAAAATGCAGGAGTTCTGAGGTTAAGAAGGATTCCATGTAGATTTCAGAAGTCTTGGAAAGCCATGATATGTGGCCCTGAGGGGGTAGTATGTAAATCTATGAGTGAGAAACCTATTCACTAGAGACACCAGAAATTTGGGAAAACCAGGAACGTGGATTGTCTAAGGAAAGCTGCAAAAAGTTAACAACACTAACCCCAGAGAAAGGCCATGGGAGCTACCAGCAGAGGGATGGAGCTATGCAAGGGTTTTGGAGCTCACAACTCATTTCAGATTGCTTTTGATGTTCCACATGGAACTACAGGACTTAATGATTGCCCTTCTGGATTTTGGACATGCTTTGGTCCCAATGCTTTGTATTCTGCTGTGTACCTTTTTTAATGGTAATGTTTATCTTGTGCTTTTGTTTATTTATTTTGTGTGTGTGTATGTTACCAGGGAAGAAAATTGGGACCTTGCACATACCAGACAGCTGTCTCCCCAACCTGAACTTTATTTATTTATTTATTCATTTGTTTGTTTGTTTATAATACTGGGGATCAAAATAGGGATCTTAAATCTTGTGCCTTTGAATATTGAAAGTGTTTAACTTTTCTTTGTACAGCGGCCCACACCTAAGAGTTTGCCTTAGATTTGGAGGGCACTTGGGACTGGAAGTTTTCAGTGAGGCTGAAACTGTTAAGACTTTGGCAACTCTTGAAGATAGACTAAGTGCCTTTTGCATAAAAGGGATGTGCATGAGTCTTTGTGGGACCAAGGGCAGAAGTTTATGGTTCTCATGTAATATAATGTTGATAGTCTCAATAGTAATTCTTCAAATTGTTAAAGCTATGTTATAATGTCCACACTGTGAAATGTTAAAAGCATGACTTTATATCTGGATTCTGGTTTAAAGAAGTATATGCGTATTGCAGTGTTGACAAGGTGTGGATTGTGGTTGTTGATATATTGCATCAACTTGAGATGTCAGAAGCTTAGCTGGATCTTCTCAGAAACTGCATGCACTGGGGCATGGATACTCTGCCCTTAGGATGTGGAGGGCCCGCCCTACAGTGGTTCCGAAGTAAAGGAGTATATAAAGCTTCTGAGGAAGGCTTCTGTGTGCTACTTCCTCTGAGGAGCTCGAGGAGCAGTTCTGATATTCACAGCCATGCCACTTCCTTGGAGGAGCTCCAGTATTCAGTCAGCATGGAGGGAAGGGAGAGAGGCTTGATAGATGTCACAGCTGCTATGCCTTCCTTTGTTCTTTGTTGTTTACACCACTATGAATTGCTATCCTCTGCCATGTGCCAGTGGAGTACAGACTGAAACCTCCACTATGTGTGAGCTAAATAAACCTCTCCTCCTTAATTTTTGGTGTCAGATATTTTGTCCCAACAATAAGTAAAAAGTAACTGAGATGTAGGGATGCTGTTTGGAGAGGCTGTTGAGCTATTGGAAGTTGCTAATTCTCGTGGGATGTTCTGCTTGAGAACCCTGTCATGCTGGTTTTCCCAATGAACTCTGGAGGAGCTCTGGGTCTCCTCTTCAGCATCACTTCCTGGCTCTGGACGGGCAGATGGTGCACTGCTCAGGCTCATGGAGAATCTTGTTACACTGGCTTTCCTAATGGGAACTCAGCTTTCCTCATCACTTTTGGAGCTCAGAACCTCATTGTTGCTGAGGATGGTAACAATACTTCTTGGGGAGCGTTGGTGCTTACCTTGAGCATTGCTTCCTAGATCCAGTTCGGATCATTCAGTCTGGTAGCACAGATCCTTTGTTCCACTGGTATAGAATTTCTAGCTTACAACATTGTCCTACGGGCCTTTCTGGCACAGATCTTTGAAGTAGGATCCAAGCCCTCAGATTGATTCTTTAGTATTTTGAGTGGATAGAATTCTTGCACTTGTATATGATTCTTGGATGATTCTTTATAAACTGATATAAAATGTGTCCTGTATTATATTGTTCCTGTTGAGAAAACACCAAACCATGATACACTGTATGATTACTAAAGATGACTGCCAAGGTGAGGAGCAAAAATAAAGCAAAGGTTCACCAAAGAAGCCTGGTTAAGTTTTACAACATCTAATTGCTAAGAAGTTACTGTCTCTATACAAATATTAGTTATTTAAGGGTTTTTCACTAAGACTTTCACTCCTTCCTGGATACATTATTCAAGGAAAGGAAAGTGCTCATAGAATAAGTAGGGGAGATGTACACTCTTGAATACTAATCGCATTCTACTTCTAATATAATTTCTTAAACATGTACATTGAGGCATGTTTCCCAAATATTGAATGAGTAGAGCTTTTACGTATATATATGATTGTTAGCATTTATAGCATTATTTTTAATTAAGGTTTATGATTTTTTTGTACACCCCACTGTTGTATTAATAGGCTGTCATGTCTGTCATGTAGTGCAAACAACAGGTTTCTAGGCAGGGGGAAACAGAAAGTTGCATAACTGACCTTGCTGTGGTGGTGTGGTGGGGGGAGCGTTAGCATACAATATCTCTGAAGTAGGCCCATAATACTGTGGTTTCCACATTTTTACCTTCCATCTCACAGTCTATGGTTAAATTTTGTGTAAAAGATGGAAGTCTGCTTTTTCCAGTGTGATTATGAACAGCCAACCTGCAGCAGTTACTAGCCGCATTCAACTTTTGTGCTTTGTCACTGCTGCCTTTTCGTAACTTAGGTGCCCACTGTCTCTCTAAACTTAAAGACAAACTCAGGCAGGGCTTTGCTGAGGAGTAATGGCATTTTATTGAAGCAAATGTGTAAAGAACCAATAGCAGAAAGACGGGAAGGTGAAAAAGAAGAAAACGGAAAATACAAAAGGTAAGGAATAAACAAAATAAAAGCAAATGATTGAAAAGATTTCTGTCCACTTTGGTATTTGCTTCTCTGTCATATATTTTTTCTAAATCTAGAACAATAAAAAGATAGATGTAGTACCATAACGTTTCCAAATTAGTGCATATTTTAGAAACTGCCTACAGCCAAACAACAAGGACCAAGTCATCTGAATTTAAGTTTATGCATGTTTTATGGAATAATTTCCTTCTAATTAAAGAAAACTCAGAATATCAATATTCATCATTGCTTGCAACCCTCTTCCTAGAAACTGTCTAGGAAGACTTTTCAAATGCATATTTAAGTGCACTTAAATATGAACCTGAAAATATTTATGGCAGTGTTTTAAATGTGTATGTGTATATTTCTATATCCAATAGCAATAAGAGGTAAGATTAATATCAAAGGACAGGAGATATGCAAATGGGCTATATGTGCCTAGAAAGCTTGCATGCTAATGAACATTTAACATGGTTAAAAAATTCTGTGAGATTGTAATTGAAAATTATTTTATCACATAATATATACAAAATAAAAAGAGCTATATTATATAAAAATAAGGATGAAATTACTTGTGGTAGGTAAAAGTAAAGAATTGCATATGCCTAGAATGCATATTATCTTTATACATTTTAAAAATTATAAGAACTTTCATTTTCTTGTGTATGTTTTTCTGTATATGCCTAATATTCTACACATATCCTGCTAAAAAATAAGAACTTTTCAAATCTCAAAAGTAAAAGAGAAATTCTCATAAAATAGTAGTTCAAAAATAAATTGCTATATGGTATACTCCATGAGAGTTTTGTGATAATGACAATTTCCAAAATATTTTAGGAATGTTAAGTCATTACCAAAAAAAAATCAATCTTTTACTTTATGTTGGTTCACTTATAATTCAATTATCATAATAATGACACAAAGCCATCATCTTTTTGTGCCAAAATACTACATGATTGTGACCCATCTGCAACTACAAATCACTCTTTAGGTGTCAATGAAGTGTATTTGCTATGTTTGAGATAATATAGACATTGGATGTAACACATCTCAATTTCAGAGTCTGAGATTTTTGTTTCTCAAACTCAAAATCTGTTCAAATATTTTCCTCTGAAATTTCCTTGAAGGAAAAATAAGACTAGAATCATTTGTCTCACTACATTAAGGATCTGGAGTTTCTTTTAATCTCTGCACACAGGATGCTGACCTCTCCAGCGGATAATGAAGTGGGCACCTTCGGAGCACTATGTCTCCATCAGTGGTGGTCACACCTTGTTACATGGAGACAATTAGGTGCGATGAAAAGAAGACTTGGCCAGTTGCCATAACAGTGATTTAGACAAAACAAGGCAGATATTTAATGGGCTACACATTGTCTTTTCATTCATATTGAATAATGGTCAAAAAAATCGCAATCAGTGTCTTCAAAGTAGTCAAAGATCAAACAACAAGTATAGAAGTCTCTTACATTTGTTTCCATTTATCTAAAGCGCACATCTTTGAAGCCCCAGTCTGTTACAACTTTTTTGAAAAAAAAGTAATTACTTGGCAAATGTTACATCAATAGAGAAAAGTATATGCAAAAGTTCCATCTAATAAATCTTTCAATAATTGTGTTAAAGGACATTTACGATAATTATAAACATCTATGGAGAATGTCAAAAAATAGCCATCACTGGGTGGTAATATTGCTATGATCAAAACATTTATACTCATCTTGTCTAGTATGGTGTCCCAGTTTTCTTATCCTTTAATTTTGAAGCTTCTGAAAAACTTTATGTTTTTAAAACTTCAGAATCTTTATTTGTGGATATCATATATATGCTCAACAGGGTGATATACACATATATATATATATATATATCTTTGTGAATATACAATGATACATAAATCTTCTTGGGTACAAAGCTAGCACTCAACCAATATTAAGTGCTGGTATTAGACCCTAAGAGTAAAAATGGCAGATAAAATCCCAATAGTAACACTACTAATACAAGTTAAAACTTAGTAACTTTTCATCCATGAAGGGCTTTGTATTAGGTAACTTAAATACATATGCTATTCAAATTTCTAAATTAAACATAAAACTCCATGAAGTACATCCTGCAATTATATACATTACACAGATGAAAGGGATAAAGATCATTGACAATGATCTTTGGCAGAACCAGGGATTGAACTCAGGCCCCTTGCACTTACCAGGGAAGTGCTTATTCTACTGAGCCATCTCTCTGGACTGACAATGAATAATTTTAAGGTAATACAATATACAAATAGAAAAGTGGAAATGAAATCAAACTTATTTAGTTATTCATTTGTATATAAAACCAGAATTCAATCTTATGTATTTTCTACCTATTTTTTAAGCTCCTAAGTCTTAAATTTAAAATTTACAATAGAGAAAAATGGCAATGTCAAATCCCTAAAAAGACCCTTTTGATATCATTAGGAAAAAGTATTCTAAAGTTTTATGTATTTATGCATGTATTTTACCATGAAATTAATAAGAATGACAGTAGAGTAAATTTTCTTTCTTTTTTTTGTCTTTTCGAGACAGGGTCTCACTGCAGTTCAGGCTGGCCTTAAGCTCACTTTGTAGCTCAGGCTGGTCTCGAACTCACAACAATCCTCCTGCCTCAGCCTCCCGAGTGCTGGGATTACAGGCATGCGCCACCACGCCCAGCTTTAGGGAAGTCTTTTTTTGGTTCCTTTTTTTTTTTTTTTTGGGCAGAACCGGGGATTGAACTCAGGCCTTTGTGCTTGCCAGGGAAGCACTTATTCCACTGAGCCGTCTCCCCGGCCCTAAATTTTCTTTTTAGTTATAGCTCATCTATAATAAAATAAAGGCCACTGAACTCAATATTTGAAAGTAAGTCTTGTATCTATGTCAATAAACTATTTTTAGAATATTATCTACATCAAATAACTTACTTTTATTCTGATTCATTTTATTTTTCTCAGAAATACTCTCTTACCCAACATGTCTTCTCAATAGATGTCTTGGTCCAGGACTTCCAGCCAAACAATGTCTGGGTTGTATAGTAAACAAGGAAGTAAGATTCAGAAGTTAAACTACAGAAGTACCTTGACAGTATATTGCTTAAGCCTGCCTGAATTTGAAATCCATAAAGTATAATAATTTAACACATGTTTGTAGTTTTTTCTTATTCTAATGACAGTAGCACTATTTATTTAGGCAACATGTTAAGGTCAGCATGCACTGTATTCTGATTGTGTTGATAATCTTGGTATTTTTCACTCTTTAGAAGTTCTTACTTTCTGTGAAGTATCAGAGTCTGAGACTGAAATAATCCCTAGGTTTTCTCTCTCTCCTTTTTTTGTGAAAGTCAAGTCATAGGATTCTAGGAAATTTTTCAAGGCTTGGTGTCCCTTTCCTGAGAATCTACTGTAAACATTAGTTAAAATAGTTTTTGAATACTTCCCTTCCCAGTGTCAAACAATAAAAGAGTAGCATGGTAATCTTTACTTAGTGTCATCACAGGTTGTCTCATTTGTCCCTGTTCCTTGTTAGAGACCTGGTGTCAGCAATAAATAACTCTAGCTAGTAAATCATAAAATTTTCCAAACTCATAAAAAAAATGCAAACCAAAACAAACAAATGAAAACTATAGCCTTATGGGCTTTATTTTTAAATACCAATTATTTGGTCTACTTGATGGAAAAATCAGTTTTCTGCCACTAGAAAAGTATTAATCTGGAAAGCAGTATAAATGACATTCTGTTCATTCTCTTATCTCCATCAAGCTTCAGGATTTCCTTATAAAAGTAACAACATGAAGCAAACCTGGTGTGATTTTTAGAAGCTGTTGTGACAGCAATATTGAAAGTCAGCTTTAAAAAAATGAATCTTTTCCTAACAAACATTGAGAGATCACAGATTTTCTTTCTTTCAGTTTTACCCATTTTAAGAAAAACATTCTGAGATTTTCTGTGAGAAAAACAGCTCTTCTATTTTCATATTTGAAGTGAAAAATGGAGAAAGTACAGATAGTCAGGGACATGTATCTTAAGTGACTCAGGACATAGTTTTTAGTAACTGCCTTTTTCTTTAGAGTTCAAGCTCAGATTGGAAGCAGCTAAAAACCTTTCCTCTCTAACAGTGTCTGGCATCACAAGGGAAATACATTCTATCACTGTGAACCCATTCCTAAGTATGATAAGATTTTCTTTTTTTCTTTTTTTTTCATTTGTTTTTATTTTATTAAAATACAAATGTCAATCAGACAGTTTCAAGACACCTTAACCATACACATTCGATGAATTAATGCATTGCAAACTGTTTTCATAACGTTTTGGTATTGTACAAGGTGCATACATGATATTACATTTACAGATATTATTTTAGCAGATATCTCTTATCAGTGAATTAAGAGTGTAGTTGCTTACTTATCTTATTTTTCTATACCTAAATTATATCAAAAATTCAATAATTATTTACCGAGTGGATGACCGTAGTACTAAAAGCCGACATAATATCCTGTCCAACCACCATTAGTGCAGATCTTGCCTCTCATAGAATTATGTAGAAGCACAGCGTTATCTATCCCAACTGTACTGTCTATACACACACATCCTGATTTTTTTCTTTCTACAACCCTTCCTTTGTCTACACCTGTCAAAAGTGGGCAATCCATTGACATTCAACTAACTTAGGTGCTTGAACTCAACAACACAATCCAACACAGTCCAGCATTCTACAACCATAGTGAGTTATTCAACGAAATTGTCGACCATATCCATTTACAGCTCAGCTTAATACTATGGGCTCACGATGTATACTTCATTTTTATACTTTTCTGCTGGATGGCTAAGACCTAGGTAGATCAAAACTTATATACCAACACAAGAACTTTATATTTCCTATGTGGTCATTGAAGTCCTCTCAGGGTTTATCTTGTAGTCCTGTACATTATTCTGTAGTTCCTTTGTCTGTGTCATCTATGTGGCCATGAGTCACGGCCAATGCATGACCAGATTGCTCTCTGTGAGAGCTTGAGAGAAAGTTTTCTCTTCATGTGACTCTCCCCAGGCACACTTTAGAACTTCAATCTCTTTCCTCTGTGGCTCCATAATCTCCTTGTTCAGAAAATTTGGAGCTCACCTGAGTTTCATGATGTTGCAGTACAGGTTCTCCTATGTCCTGAGTCTTCGCTGACCTTGAAAGGC